>JAHWFP010141931.1:0-25104 GCA_023313725.1 Lithobius niger | reverse complement strand
GTACTATGGTCTGCTTAGTTTCACTCGCTCGTGGCTACTTTTTTTTTAAACTACTATATGATCAATGTAAACCAACCAACACAAAGAACCACGCAATAAAAAGTTCGTAAATAACGTAAATATGTTTTTAAGAAACAGTCAGTAGGCCTTTTTCCGTATAGCAGCGATTCAGCACTCAATCAGTAATTGTTATACCCGGAACAATTCACAGATATTTGAAAAGGAAATATTAGCCGTTATGTCAACCTCAAAATCGATTATGATGCTGTTGTGCAAGCATTATTGATACGTTGTTGCATTGGATAGCAACAACTTACTTTGCGTCATCTCTTGTCTGACCTGCGGTGCGGTTAGCTTAATTTTTTAATGGGTGGCATTTTTTTAGTTAGTGCATGTTCAAGAAAAGTGGAGCGCCCGAAAAACTCGCACCAGCGTTTCTCACGTACAGTTGTTTTGAAACCGTGAAGCTGCCGTTCCCAACCTTTGCTCATTGGCCTATATAATAATCTGTAAACGAAAATAGTGTTGCGCTACTGCATTTGCTTACTCAATTCGGAGATACAAGGCTTTTGTCTCAGCTGGCCTTGTCCTTGAACCCTGTACTGTGCATGACACCACTGCCTTTTGGCACTACTTGTCTTCCTCCCTCTCTAGACATGTCCGAATAAATGCCTCGCTTTTTTTTTAAATGAGCGTCTCAATATACGTAAGTTTTTCTTCGACCATCCTGACAACCACTGCAAGACTGTTTCATAATCTAACAGGTTATGGCCCCAGTCATTGTATTTTGGATAGTTGGTGATGAACAATTTGTATTTGAGGTGCGAAATTTATGAACATTGAGAGTGAACTTTTGCTTTTCCAAATACACGTTTTTTCGTCATGGCAGATCTTGCTAGTGTGACGATTGATAAGTTGAACAACGACAACTGCCAATCTTCGAAGTATGAAGCTGAACTCAACTCGTAGGGAAAACAAATGGTTTTCTTTAAACACTGTAAAACCTGCCACTACTGATGCAACGTATGCAGCTTGGGCAAGTGCCGATAGTAAGACTATGGGAACAATTGGATTGCTTATTGTAAAGAGCCAACATGTTCATACACCCCCAGCCACGAGTGCAAAGCAAGCATGGGACAGTTTGAAAGCGCATCATGAGAAGGCAAGCCTGTCAAGTACCGTATTATGTATGTGAAGCTCGCCTGCATGAAATTGAGTGAGAATGGTAATGTCGAATCTTTATTACAAGAAGTTGAATCCATCGCTGACAAATTAATTGCTGTAGGAGAACCTGTGACTGATCGTTTTAAAATTGGAATGATGCTCGCTAATTTACTAGTTATGCAACATTAATCACTGCTCTGGAATGTCGTGCTGAAGTTGACTTAACCGTAGGGATGATTCGTGAAAGGATTCTAGGTGAATACAAACGGCAAAAAGAATCTACTCATGTCACAGTTGCTGTGTGTAAACAAGAATCAGCAATGAAGGTTCAATATCAAACCAGCAGTGTACGACCCAAGCAAAAAACGAAGGCAACCTGCCATTTTAACCACAAGCCAGGTCTTTCGAAACTAAATGCTGTAAGTATAAAGCTCAACTGAAAAGGAGTCAGAAGGGCAACAGGCATCTAAGATTGCTACGAAAACGATTTCTAGTGATATTGTTGGCATAAACGACAATGTTGAACATTTTTGTTTTGCGGCAAGAAATGTATTGGATGATTATGAAACCGTGACTCTTCACCAAAACAAAGGTCTGGAACTTGCTGACCTACCTGATGGAAGAAAGGCAATAGGAGGTAAATGGGTTTATAAGAAGAAAACCGATGAACTTGGTAATGTAAACAGATACAAGGCGAGATACGTTGCTCAAAGCTTTTCGCAAATTTATGGCCAAGACTACGATGAAGTTTTTGCAGCAGTATCCAAGCAAACTACTTTACGAACACTCCTTACAGTTGCTGGCAAACGTGAAATGATCGTGAAACATTTCGACATTAAAACTGCTTTCTTAAATATTGATTTAAAAGAAGAACTTTTATGAAGCAGCCTGAAGGGTTTGTTGTTACAGGCAAAGAACATTTGGTGTGTAAGCTGAAGAAGAGCATCTATGGGCTTATACAGTCAGCTAGAGTGTGGAACCAGAAAATCCATGCCGAGTTGATCAAAGAGGGTTTTAATAGATCAGAGAATGATCAGTGCCTTTATTCTAAAGTTGAAAACGTTCAATGGACATACATCGTCGTCCATGTTATTGATGTGATCATGGCAAGTGACAGCAGAATGCAGACTGACAGTGTGAGTGAGCAGTTAGGCGTAGCTTTCAATCTATGTGATCTTGGTTGTCTGAAATGCTGCCTTGGAATCCACTTAAACCGTGAAGATGGAATTTTTCACATTCATCAGTGTGCATACACTGAAAGAATCCTGGAAAGATTCGGTATGCAGAATGCGAAGCCATCCAAAATTTCCCTTGATCCTGGTTACGAAAAGCGTGACGAAGTACATGTGCCCCTTAATGACAATGTGCAGTATCGTAGTGCAATTGGTGCGTTGGTAAACATTTCAACGTGTGCCTGATCTGATATTGTAGTGGCAACATCAATCCTAAGTAATCCTACTGAAGCTGACTGGGAGGAGGTGAAGCGTGTTTTTCGCTATATCAGGTACACGCTCAATTTTGAATTGAAGTTAGGATCAAGCGATACGAACATGTGTGATGAAGAAAATAACCAAACCCCACTAATTGATTATGCAGATGCTAATTGGGCTGGAAGTGCTACAGATCGGAAGTCTAATTTCGGTTATCTTTTGTTATCTTTTGTTATAATTATGTTATCGTAAACAACAGTGTGTTTCTCTGTCGTCTATTGAAGCAGAATATGTGGCTCTTTTGAAGGACTGCCAAGAAGAAATCTGGATTTCAAAGCTCCTCAAGGATTTACAAACTGAATCACAAAACCCATTTGTGATGCTTGAGGACAACCAGAGTTGTTAGAAACTACTCGTTTGTGAGAAAGTGTCGAATCGCACCAATCATATTGACACGAGATATCAGTCTGCTGAAGATTTAAAAGTAAAAGGTCACGTTACTTCCAAGTATTGTCCAACTGAGGTGATGATAGCTGACATCCTTACAAAACCACTTAAGGCTGTCAAATTACGAAAACTAACCTCACTGTTGGGACTTGACTGAGTGAACAATTTGTGATGGACATAATCTATTATTATCAGCATTATTGTTCCATTGAAAGGGAATGTTGTTTTATTTTAAACCTAATGCAACGTCATAATATTAATATCAAATAATAATCGTAATTCTTTAAATAAGAATAATATGTTATTGGCTTACTTTTTGCATTAGTGCAAGTAGCCTATATAATAATCTGTACACGTAAATAGTGTTGGGCTACTGTATTTGCTTACTCAATTCGGAGATACAAGGCTTTTGTATCAGCTGGCCTTGTCCTTGAAACCTGTAGTGTGCGTGAGCAACACCACTTCCTTTTGGCGCTACTTGTCTTCCTCCCTCTCTAGACATGTCCGAATAAATGCCTCGTTATTTTTTTTAAATGATCGTCTCAATATACCTAAGTTTTTCTTCGACCATCCTATCAACCACCACAAGACAGTTTAATGATCTAACATTAGTGTCCCTCGTACTCGAAAAATCTGACGAAAGACTTGAAACACGATAGCAAAGTGAGTACCAAATTCCCACCGAATCTCTTGCTAAAGAACAGGTACATAGTCCACAATCGCAATTTGAATTTCTACCTCCGTCACAGGCTCGTTCTTGGTCATGTGCATAGAGTCCCTGCGTTTAACCAGTAGCCATGGCTGAGGAGTTATAACAAATTAAATAATGACAGATGACAGCGAGCGATGGTTCCGTCAGAAAAAGAATAATTTAAATTCTTGCTTAGTTTGGTGTTCGGCAAGACCACCAATATAAATTTGTGCGCAGCAAGACAATGGAGAATAAGCGTAACGTCAAACTCTGCACGAAATTGAGAACAATGTTGAAATACACATCTCAACCACACGCCGATTGGTTTAACATCCTCCACGACAAACTCGTGCAAATTAATAGGTGCACACGAACCGTGATGTGTGATGTCTCCATACAATCGGAGTTTTGTATACTGGAATTGTCCAGATTGGCAATGCTCTAGTTCATTACGAGCACATCCGACCAAAGTTCAGGGATCGTGCCCTCCTCTTTCCAAACACCGATAGTCTGTGCTGTCAAATCGAAACGAACAACGTATACGAGGACATGTTAAAAGACAGGGATCCTTTCGACACTAGCAACTATCCCCGAACCAACGTCTGTTTTCCACCTTAAACAAACAAGTATTGGGGAAGATGAAGGGCGAAATGTGTGCCATCCTGTTCCTAGAGTTGGGACAGTTGTGTTCCAAGATATATGCTATTAGAACTGCAGGCAAGACGAGTATGATAAAAGCTAATGGCACCCAGAATTCTATCATTAAAAAACGGCTGGCTTTGATGATCACAAAACTACAGTGACTTTGTTGTTGGTTAATAAAGGAAAGTGTCGGTCATTAGTTGACTACGGCGGGACTTAGCAAGTCTCTCCTCTCGCCATACGATGACAAATTAGATGAAGAGGAAAATATCGTAGCGATTGTTCATAATTGTACGAGTACTTTATTAAAGTACGAAGACGATTTCGACTATCCAAAGTGAATGTGAATATCGATGAAGAACGCAAAGAAAAAGTTGGTCTAGCTCTAGAAACCATAGTGACTGAGAAATTTGACAAGACGAGGAAAATGGGGAAAAACGATTAATCCGCTCGTAATCTCGATTTGATCCTAAATTGTCACCAGAGGTGCAAGGAAAGAATAGTGAGAAAGAGAAAGTCGGTGAAAGAAAAGTGGCAAAGCTTGAGAAAACTGCGGCTGTTCGGAGAAAAGCTCGCGATAAACAACTGAAGAGTAGAGAAAGGAGAGATTAGCAAAAAAATGATGGTGCTAAAAGAAAAAAAAAAGCAGAGAGAATGGACAAAATAAGCAAGCTAGGTTAGAGAAAAGACGAGCTAGCAAAGCAAAAAAATGATAATTTATTTCGTTGCCAACAATTAATGCAAGTCCCACCAAACTCCATTAAACCCTCCTCTCAGGCCTTCCATCAAACCTTTGGAGACATACAAAGCTAGTAAAAAAACGTGTAACACTTAGCACAACCTCGAATAAACCTTTATTGGAAATTTCCAGCGTGAGCGTAGTAAACCATGACTTCTGGCCAAAGTGCTAGTGCCAAAATTCCCTAGTAGTACTGCCGGGGGTGTCTGTCAACAGTAATATGTTTAAACGCTAAAATGTAGTACTTTTAACCGCATACAAATTTGTGTTTGGTTGCCGGGTGTGTCCCTGACCATATCATATATTCCTATTACTAGTAACCCAGGCTGATGCAGTGTGTAGCCCAGTCTGTCCTATTTTAACTCAGTCTGAATCAACCTTAGACATTGAATGAATATAAAAGTTTTGCAGTTTACCAATGACCTGTGACAAGTAAGACGCAATCAACAATTTCTATATTCTGGTAACCAGTCTGAAAGCCAAACCCAACTGCTAATCTTGATAAACTGCAGCTGGTTAAACTTTTCATGTTAGTGGTTGCAAACTATACGGTTAACAACTTCTCTTGTACCTTCCAGGACTATTCCAGATTCACTGCATCGTCTTAAAATCAAGTTAATTTTTTAAGCGCTGTCCAGTAGTTTATATCAACAAGCCAGCCAAAAAGACGTGTGGTAGTTATATCTCAACTGCATTATGAGATATGAGGTGAAGGGGAACTGCAGATAGCAAAAGAGGAATCCCAACTCTGAATGAAAAGGAAGGTAATACCTGAGAAGAGATAAGAAGGATCCAATCACTTTATGTATGGAACTTCAACTAGACAAAAATGGATTTCCACAAATAACACAGGATAAAGAAGTCACACTAGGTCACCGTGTAACAATGAATGGTTGTGTCACGTTTTGCTACTCAGTCACACTGGATCACTAGGGGGACATTTGGGACAATTATTTACTTGACGACCCAGTGACCCAGCTAAAAAAAATCTGACCTAATACCCCAATCTAGTGCTGTCTAGATGGCAATGCCAGGTGAGGAAAAGGTGAGGTGAAGAGCCTTTGTGGCATGAGAGTACAATGTATTTCACAGAACTGCCTGACAATCATGTAATTACTAAATTGGTAAAAGACACATTAAAATATTAATAAATAAAAACACTTCAGTGAACATTTATCGGTATACATAACAAATAAATAAAAAGGTAAACACATGCTCATTGCTGGATAAGTTGGTAGGCCCAATCGTTTTGCCTCACTGAGATTTATTTTCCATCAGAACAAGCAAATCTATTGATTTTGACATGTTTCATTTCTTAATATTCGCTTAACTTTACCTTCAAGTCCTCGTGTGTAGATGTGTGAGGTATTAAAGCCAATCCATACTTCCCATCATCCAGAAGTTCTTCCACATTTCTGTATTGTTTTGGCTCAGCTTTCGTAGTTAAAGACGCTGTCAGCATACTAGAATAAGTTTTGGTAATCACAACGACGAACAAGGAAAATGAGAGAAATATTACTTGCTTTGAACGATGACGGGTTAAATTTATAATGCCTGAAAGATTTGAATTAATTACATGTTAAAACAAGAACTTTTTTTTATTGGTGTCGACCCATAATCAGCTTCCAGAATTCATTTTTCCAAGCATTCAACCGACTTCCTCTTTAGAAATCCAATTTCTTTTGGCATAATAATTTATGCTCTAAAGTCCGGTCACTGTATCTTGCTCTTGTTAGGTCACTTTAATTAGATCATAACAAAAACAACACAGGAAGATAGGACACAAAAGTGAGAATGATTTGAGCTTTCAACGGCGCTGTAACAACAGACCAAAACTTTCACGAAGTTCCATGCCACCGACTCATAGCTAAAACCTAAAATAAAAAATCTGACCATTACTACTCTCAATAGCAATGTTAATGTTTTTCATTCAACGTCTGGAGTATTAGTCGGTTGGATTTAACCTAGTGAAGTATTGATCTTTTAAATAAACTCCTTTGAAAACCCAAACCATTCTTTAATTAGGAGCCTGTTACCAGTTTTGGTTTTCGATATGATATCTTTTTTTTCAATAGTAGTTGTGCAAATATTTAGACTTGGTCCACTTTTTATTTACTGATCCATCTACTTCTCAATTGTTGGATTTTTTAGATTATTTCATTTAGTTGTGGCTCGGCAATGGTTTTTTTTCCTTTATTTGCTAGGGGATTAGTAAATATCGGCTTTTTTTAGTCGATATATTATTTTATGTTTTCTCTTGCTAAAGAAGAGAAATGAAAATTGATGATAAATACGGGTGCCTATTTATTAAACTAATTAAGGTTTTATTTTAAAGTATGGTCGATACTGTGGTCATACTGTGATACATAATGTTGTCACAAATCTTATAGCCAAGGATAAGCCTACTGCAATTGTAGCTGACACAACTGTGTCAATACCAACAATGGTTGCAACAATATTCGGTCACTTATGCACCTGCTGCCACCATGTTTATGACATTCCTAAATTTCAAACCCAAAAAGGTATGGCATTCATGTTGCATTCCAGTCTCACAGCCAAGTATGTGCCTGAATGTCTTCCCAATACTTCACTACGTTAGAGCAATGGTCCTATGCAAATTAACACGCGAGTTGGCAGACTAACTAGCTAGCCATTAAAAAGCTAAACATCTTTAACATTATTGACGATCATATTTCATACTGAATGCCAATACATAGCCATCCCCACATGAGACAATTTTTGACAGGTGAGTAGTTGCTCTTAGTTTTACTCGATTGTTTTTTACCAGAATACTGAAATGTGCTAAAGTCGTGTCCAAGATATTCGACACTACCATTACGTCATCGTGCAGTACTATTACAATGTAAACTACAACTGAATGCTGATGATTATTGTCTTACTTGGCGTAATCAACTAGCGTTTGTCTAGATTGGCTAGCGTGTGCCAATCCATACCAGGGCCATGACCAGCCTACAGCATTCACAACGGCCGATGTTTGTAAAAATTTATAGTTCGGTGAAGAGAACTTAGTTAACATGCAGCTGTCAGCTTTATGTTCTGTACTTTGGTTGCGCTGTTTGTAATATTTTTCCTACTACCTCACGGAATACGCAGTAAAAGCAAATTTTGGACTCTAAATATTGTATACACTTTGTATTCTGTGACACTAATCACTAGTATTGGGGGGGGGGATTGAGGCTTAATGGCGTGTCGACAACTTGGTCATTAGCGCCAACCTCAGTCACAGTGCAGTGGTCCGGGTTGCCACTGCACCCCACATTACAGAGATGTTATTCAAACCCTTAATCTAAATCTTGTCATACATCTGTACCTCCTGCAAAAATTGAAAAACACCGGACAGGAGGACAGACTTATCGCCCAACTGACGCGCAATGTCATGCGGAAGATGGAACCGACGACGAACACCATCAAGATGGCGACAATCAACAAGTAAGTGCCGGACCGTAAGTGGCCGTCGACACCAAGAACATTCAGGAGGGTCAACCCCCCGCAAAAGGAAACAGTGAGTAAGTCGGGTGTGACCAATTCGCAAACGGGCCAACACAACCTCCTCACGGCGACTGTGGCGACACGCCGAGTGCCACTCCTCGACAGTGCCTTTAATGGCCCGTAACTTATTACCGTCCTGTCTGTCCCACAAGGTTTGCCAAAAAGCGTGTAACCTCAGATGCAGAGTTGGAAAGGCATCTGAGGGAACAAGGCTGAGATCCCTACCGAGAGGGCCAGAAAGGGCCCCTTTCGCAGCAGAATCACTAGTATTGGAAGTGAGGTGCAGTATTATTTACATTCACAATGTTTATTTGAATACCTAATTTTGACGACTAATAAATACACTGCAATACTTATAAAGGTTGATGTACTGTATAGGGTAAAATAAAATCTGCATACAGCCCTGTTCTGTACCACTATGCTGTAATGTCCTGGGGTTATGTAAGATGTCTGAATGACGCTTTGATTCGAACAATTTTTCGAAAGTTATGTATTGTCGTGTTAATCAGTTAAGATTTCTTTTTTCATCTTTCTTTGCTGAAGAAGCTCTATGTGCATCACAATCTACTGATACCAAACATAATCTGCTTTCTAGTTTTGGTCAAGTGAAACCTAAGTGTAAAATGCTAAGATTCTTCTTATTTACTAAGAATGTTATCCATGACACTCGGTGGGTTTCCCAAATTTTATCTTCTAAACTACTTTAAACAGAAAAAAACGAATGCACATATCCTTGTCCTTACTTAAGAAGAGAATACCAACTAATGAAATAGGGACATCCATTTACAAAATGATAAAATATCAGCTGAGTGTCGTTAGTGCCGTTATCGTACACTGTGTCGTTTGTTATATTAAGTCCCAGCTTAAAAACGTATCCAAAGATGAACAAAATGGCGAAGCTAGCTGAGGGTGGTTGCTTCCAAAATAGTGAAAATCGTTGCCTCCGTCAAGTTCATTAAATTTATAATCAAGCTAATATTCGTATCTCATACTGTATTTTTTCTACAGATTAAAACACATTTATACTATTAAAAGATTCATAATTTCATTGTCCTGCTTTAACCAGACGTTTTAGCGTCTTTAATTGTTTGTAAGGGGTTTCTATAATTATTATCCTTATGGAAAACTCTGTTACGAGCCATGTGGGTAATAAATTGAATGCCTATCAGCCTGAAAATTATTTTGCAGTTATGCGTTCTGACTAATTTTAAATGCCAATAGGTAGTCCTTTGCTAAACTACACTGTTTTATAGTTTTTTAAATAATAAAGTGAAGTTCAAAACGCTTCATTTTGAAATTTTAGGATTCACAGAGGGCCATCACCAGAGTTAACATATCAGGAAACAAAACCTAGCATTGTCTGAATTTTTTCCCATTTGCTTATAGATAACATGTCGTTGCTACTTGATGCCTGAAATTAGTTCTTTTAGGCCATACCTGTTTGAAGAAGAAGAGATACCAAATTCCACAGATTGTCATATACATTACTATCGGGATCAAACTGACGGAAATTCCTAAATCGCAAAGATTTCCACACAAACGTCATGACGCTTGCTAAAACTAAGAGGCACACGATCACACACGACAGCCAAACCATCCAGGAAAATGGTTGGAGAAAAAGCAAGAAACTGAATTCTTGATCCGTCGAGTCCGGTCTTCGTATGAGTAAGGATATTTCCTCAGTAGTAATGGGGACAGAAAATTTCACAGCCTCGGATCTTTCGGGTGTCAGGCTTAAACCAACAATTCCAACATCAACTTCCTGCAATAAGGTAAAAATATGAAAATTTATGATCGCCCTAAAAAAATCGTCCAAAAAAACTGAATTTCAAGCGCCTACATCAATTGTTTTAAACCGCTACTTGAAAGATGACACGTGCGTGTCATTATTTTTCTACTTCCGTGTATAATAATTTCCGATTGAATATTCTTGAATAATGATTGTAACTATTGTTGTGTTCGTGTTGTATTTTTGTTACAATTTTCAATTTTTGATTTTTGTATTTAAGTTAAGAATTAAAAACCCAATACCCAGTCTTTTTCATTCACAACCTTAACTCCAGAAATAATGGACACATAGTATGTGTAAATTTGAAAGGTCAATCAGAAAATGGGTGCAGAAGGTATAATAGGTACAGACAGGCATATGGACCCAAGTCAAAAAATGATAAGCTCCATTGCATTGCATCGTGAATCACCAAAAGGCTGATTACAACAGATTCCTCAGGATAGTGGCCTTGTTGATGTGGTTCTGAACAGGGCTGTAGCCAGGAATTTTTTTATACCGCCGCACCAGAATTAAAATAAAATACCAGCACCCCCTCCCCATAAATAAAAAATGCCATTCCATAAAGAATTTTATTATTTTGGCAGGGTTGGCAATGATTTAATCAAAATGATTTAATCAATGATTAAATCATTGATTAAACCGTCAATAAAAATCATTGATTTTAACAATTTTAAAATCAAAAATGAAATTAATGCAAAAGTTTAAGAAATATGCAAAATAAGATAAATAAGCAAAAATGTTTCCAGCAAGCTCTAACACTTGCTCACTATTTGGCTAAGGTTATGACTCTATCTGTTAGGGGTGAAGACTTACGGAAGAGGGTCGATTCGGCTATGAAAATTATCCAAATATAGTTCCAGTGCTCATTAAATATAAAGATAAACCAAACCATTCTCTCACTATATGCTCTGCAAAACGTTGTCAGTTCGGTCTAGCCACTCGATTGGTGACTTCACAGTGACAAAGTGGACCAGGAGGTGATCAACGTAAGCAGAACAGTTACACACTGCATCTGCCTCCACTGCACATGCGGAAAGTGTATTTCCATAGTTTGGACTGGTGCAATGCAAACTTTGAAATCGTTTAGGCTTAGGTTAAACTGCCAATTTACTATTAGTGTTTTTGTTTAAATCTATGAATCAAAAACGTTACGCGAACCTAGGCAAATGTGTCTTTGATTAATAGCAATTACCAAATTACAAGACCCAATTATTCGTGAAATGTTGAAGATATTTTGAATATGAAAGCCAAATAAGTTCCCATAATTACTGTTGAAGTTGTCATTTAGGCTAGCTACTTATTGTAGCAGCAACTTTGACTGTGATACAATAGCTGACTGCAACCAAGTTCTTGTAATACTGTTGAATCTATCTTGAGTATGAAACAACAGCCTACTAAGTTACTATAATTATTGTTTAAAATGTTATTAGTAGGCCTATAAAACAATATCCTACTTGTAGGCTAATAAATTCTTATAATACTACTGTTGACATTTGAGTACAAAACAGTAGCTTAATTAGCTATCATAATTACTGCTGAAGTTTTTTGAATATGCAATTGTAGCCTACTACTACAAATATAATTTTCATATTATTTTGGTGTCCCACAACTTCTATATAATGTTTACTCAAGTTTTGGATAAAATTTGATTAAATCAAAAAATCATTGATTTAAATAAAAAAAAAATCATGATTTCTCCAACCCTGTTTTTTGAGTTAAGAATATAAGTTTTTTGAAAACTTTTGTTTCGTCGTGCATAATGTAACCTGTACTTAATAATTACTTTAGGTCTTTGCTTCTCAACTATGAGGTCTAGGATGGCGTTTTGTAGCAATTCGAAGTATTTTGTTAAAAGAAGTAGCATGTTTTTTCTTCTTCTGATTACTGGGCTTAAATACAAATTAATAAACAACTCGTTTTAACCCAGTAATCAACATTTTTTTTATTAACAATCAGCACTTTTTTTTGTGGGTTACCATTTCCGTATTTCAACAATATAACTCACTCCTGAAGTTATATGATTAACTTGTTCCAAACTGTAAGCTTTAATCAGAAACAGACTATTTTTTCCCCGCTTACCAACAAAATGACTATCTTCTCAGGTTGCTTGGCCATGCTCTCGCTCTTATGGCAGCTTTCAATTTTTAACCATGTTTTTCATCAACTTCTGAACTTTAGCTTTTGCGGTGTTTGAAATTGACGATTTTGTATAGGATTTGGAGGACATGATTTTTGATTTGAAACCTTTACCACCTTTTTACGTTACGCATTTCTCTGAGACTAAACTCGAGTTTGTAAAGAAAACTCAATACTGAAGTCCATAAAGGCAGAAAACCCCCGCACGTGCGGGGGCTGCAGGGGTGTTGGCTACGGCCCTTGTTCTGAAAATCTTAAAGAAATAGAACGTCAAGTACAGGGCCACGCATGTAAGATCAACCCTAAACGTACCACAAAACAAAGAAGCACGCGTGTGTCAAGAACTTTAGGTCATTCACACGGAATGTAACAAAATAAAACAGAACATTCTGATCTTGCCACACCTCTCCCACTTAATCGACAAATCTAGAGGCGTGCGAAGTAAAAATGTGTAATCCATTTGGACTATTAAAGATGGGAAGGAAAGATAGCTGTTTCGGCGCAATCGTGCGTCGATCAACAATTGTATACACTATACGTACATTATATCACCACGCCATCCAGCTATGACAGGAGAGCCACAGAAAAATTGTAGTGATTAGCTGCTCCAAATATAGATTTCATTACTACAATCCGTGGTGGGGGGGAAGACCCTGGTAAACGCCACCAATAGAGTGATAATAAAGGTCACTGAAGACCGAATGATAGAACTATATCTGAAAGTAAGACATAGCCAGTGTATGATGGTAATGTAGTGGTTCTATTTGTAGATGAATTTATTTGCTCACCTGACTTACACTGAAGCTGTCAGACATGGGCATACTTAAGGCTTTAAGTGAAATGCAGTTTCGGCCAAAGCAGGGCTCAATTTTTATCGGGCTTGAGGGTATTACTAAGGAAATTTAAGTGAAGTTGGCCGAAATTGTCTTTTGGAAGCAAATACTTGTTTATGCTTTTTCTGTTTTGACGGAAATGATCTTTCTGAATGAAGTCGGTAACCTTCGCATGCAATAACAATGGTGGTACATTTTACACTAGAAATTTAATATTTGCAATACGACTGTGTTTATATTGTTGGAAAGTGTGTTTGCCTAACGATTTAAAGGTGTTCTCAGTCGAGTCATGGCAGGAAAAGTCTTGGGGGGTGGCAAGCGCGTGCCAAAAGCTCTGCAGAGAACACAGAATAGCCTGATGGAAGGCGATGGGCAACCGTTATACCCTTACACACACAAGCACACGCCACGCCAACGTCGGACTTCGACCCATCAGTAAACAGGCGCTGATAACCAGCGTACTGAGAACTCAGCCGCCGGAACTCCTGTAAGTACCTTGCTGGTAGAGTGGAACCCTTCGGGAGGGACGCCAGAGACGCCTCAAGACGCAGGGCATTTCAAAGGCTATCTTCTGACAGGACTGCTGGAGCCTATCGCGGAAATCACCCTTACCCACCCTGCGTCTACCGACTCGCAAGTCTGGCCCAAAAACCATGGACCAAGCAGGACTGGATTGCACAGCACGCAAACGCACAGCATACTGAATGGCAAGCTGTCGCTGCCGAATGGCCAAAGGTGGCTCCGAAGCCTCAGCATAGAGGCTGACCACTGGAGAAGTTCCACTGGTTCCGGAGAAAACCATTACTTACCGCCCAGGTCTGGACTTTGTTAATTGCCAGCTGTAGCTGCCGCTCGCAGGTCTGCATGCGAGCTGCCCGAAAGCGCAGGCCGAAATCATCGACAAGAAATGACTGGGGAACAGCAGCTCGCTGAGCAATGGGGTTGATCCCTACAGCAAACAAGACGACACTAAGAACACCTCCTTGAGGCACACCATTCTCCAAGACAAACGGGTGGTAAAGAGTCGCCCCGACACGAACGCGAAAAGAACGGCCTGAGAGTAAGCAGAAAGCAACAGTGGCATCTGTCCCCTCAAGCCATAGTTATAGAGATTACGGAGAATCCCATAACGCCACTTCGTATCATACGCCTTCTCCACGTCAAAGAAAACCTGAACCAGATGATGACGCAGGCGAAAAGCCTCCCTCACATCTGATTCAAGGGCAACTAGATGATCGATAGTTGACCGAAACCGTCGAAAGCCACACTGGGACACAGATAAGAATCCCCGTGATTCCAACACCCACACCAACTGCCCACACATGGTTGAACATCCCCAGCAAGAACTGCTGGGAGGCAAGGGTCAGATGTTTCAACAGTTGATAGTGAACATCATCAGGCCCCGGGGCGGAGTCATGCGACTTGGACAAAGCTGAAACAAATTCCTGCCAGGTAAATGGTAAATTGTACTCCTCTAGCCCATCGGAGCGAAAGTCAAGAAAGCGAGCCTCTTCTCTACTTTTAATCCCGAGGAAACCAGGATCATAATGGTCATCACTCGAGACCCGTGAAAATGCAGACGCAAGACAATTGGCGATATCTGGCACAGAAGAGATCACGATATTCGCCACCTTCAGCTGTGAAACCGGGGAAGGCACGCTCCTCCCCGAGATCTGGCGCACCTTCCGCCACACCTGCTGAGAAGGCGTGGAGCGCGTGATCGACGAAACATAAGCTGCCCACGAAGCACGTCTAGCCTCACGGATGACATACCTGGCACGGGCACGACAGCGCTTAAACGCTACAAAGTTGCCAGTAGTCGGGCTGACCGTGAATGCACGCAACGCTCGCCGGCGGGCCTGAATGGCCTGCCCGCAAGCAGGCGTCCACCACGGAACAGGAACCCGCCGCGGCTGTGTGGACGTACGCGTGATAGTAGCATGAGCAGCAGCAAGGACCACATCAGTGAAATGAGTGGAAAGTTCATCCACATCAGAAAAGTCCTCAACCGCACGCTGAAACACAGCAGCCTCAGCAAAGGCTGACCATTCAGCACGCTTAAGCGCCCAACGGGCTGGCCTGGAAGCCACAGAACCCTCTTGTGTTGTGGACAACACAATGGGGAGGTGATCGCTTCCATGCAGATCGGCAGTGACAGCCCAAGTGAAGTGAACTGGGATGGCCAGCGAGCAAAAGGCTAAGTCCACCGCTGACCAATTGCCTGTTGCCAAGTTACAGTGTGTCATGGCTCCATCGTTCAGGATGCAAACGGACCCCCTGCGCATCCACTCCTCAAGGATCCTTCCCTCGTTGTCAGTATTAGGTCCTCCCCACTGGACATGGTGGCTGTTAAAGTCGCCCAGCAAGAGGAACGGGGCAGGAAGCTGTCGAACCAGGTCCTCCAGGTCACCAACCCCAAAGACCTCATCCGGTGGCAAATAAAGCGAACAGACAGTAATATCCAATTGGAAAGAAACTCGAACTGCTACCGCCTGAAATCTAGTGTGCAGAGGCATACTGGCATGCGGCTGAGAGTGTTGAACCAGCACTGCAACACCACCATGTGCACGTGGCACAGGGTCTGCATCCAGACGGTAGACAGAGTAACCCCTAACAACTGGATTATCTGACGCCTTAAAGCAAGTTTCCTGAAGGCAGCAGCACAGAGGTCGCCAATGCGACAAAAGCAGCCGCAGCTCTTCTGCATGGGTCCGATAACTTTGACAGTTCCACTGAACGATGGTATGCGCAGGCATTAGGGCGGGCTTAAGACAACACCATCCTCCTCAACTCCTCCTCTGGGCGATCCGAAAACATCTGAATCCTCACCCGAATCAAAAGATGGAGTGAGGTTCAGAACAAAGTTGTCCTCAGAAGGAGGAAAAAGTCCCGGAGAATTAGAACAGGAAATCTCTTCCTGTTCCATGGGCAGAGTAGTATCACAATGTTGAGGGGACGCAATGGACCCCTCAGCAAGCTGGCTGTTCAACGACCGTTTCACCAGAGTTGAGGCTTTACCAGCAGAAGCCTTCTTCTTAAACGGCTTCTGTAACGCACTCCGGGCAGGCGGAGGCTTAGCCGAAGCCTTCATCTGCCTGGGAACAGTTAGAGCATCAGGAACAGGAACAGTAACAGGAGCAGAAGCAGAAGCATTTGCAGGCTGGGCAGAAGTCGACGGCACGGCAGCAACCGGGTCTGAAGGACCCAAAAGACCCTGCAAAGATGGATGTTGCTGGGTCAACAAAGTAACAAGCATGCCCACCGCCCTCGTCAAAGACCTGAGCTCAGCGCGCAAATCCGCCAAATCAGCAGACTCACTAACTGGGCCAGGCAATGACGCACTGCACACCTGGGCAAAAGAACGTGTTAGCGTCGGCGTCGATAGTTTGGCTTTCTTCCGGGCCTCTGAGTAGGAAAGCTCGTCCTTAACCTTCAATTCCTGAACACGACGTTCCTCAACATAAACATGGCAGTCCCGTGAAGAGGCCTGGTGCTGACCACCGCAGTTGACGCAGCGCGCCGGGGCAGCACAATCAGTGCCCTCATGGGCTGCCTGAGCACAGCTAACACAGGTTGGCTTAGCCTTACACGAACCGCTGGTATGACCAAAGCGTTGACAGCGGTAACACCGCATTGGGTTCGGGACATAACATCTGACCTTCAACCGCAGGTAACCAGCAGCAATGTGCTGCGGTGCAACCGGCGAATCAAAGGTCAGGAAAAAGGTGTCAGTTGGCTGGGCACCATTCTCGCCTTTCCGCGTCAAACGCCTAACGGCCGTAACGCCTTGTGACTTGAGTTCGTCCAGGATGACATCATCACTGAGACCTCTCAAATCAAAGCACGTCACGATCCCCCTTACTGCTATTTAAGGTACGATGCGGCTCCACACGCACCGGGCATAGCCCCAGTGCACTCGCCTTCAAAAGCCTCTTTGCATGAGCATCGTCCGCAACCTCCACAAGGTATCCCCCAGCACGGAGCCGAGAGACACTCTTCGGATCTGAACCACAGATCCCCTTTAGCGCTTTGTGGACAGCGAAAGGACCGAGTTGTGTAACATCTCGGCCCTCACCTGTCACCACCAGGAACTTCGGGACTTGGTCCCGACTCTTACGAACGTCTGGTAACTGGGCACTAGGCCCAACCATCTCAGGTTCCCTCCTCTGGCACTTGCTGGGGGAAGAAGATTTTGTGGGGGAGGGGAGGGAAGAAGTTGCCATAGAGAGCAAAAAAGAAGTCGCGGCGGTGCGCTCCCCAGAAAAGAAAGCCCCGCGCGGCACTCGGGTGATGCAGGGCCGGAAGCCGCATATCCAGGGCCCTGCACCAGGAAGCTAACACCACCGTCTATCTCAGAAGGAAGCCGTACACACCACCTCCCTCGATAACCCAAACAGTTCGGGTCCGTGATGCAGATGGATACAGCACAAGCCGCCTCCCCACATCGACAGGACCCGAAAGGTCATAGCAGATTGACCTTAGGCCGGCTCGCCCAGGCCGCCCGTCCTCCGGAATAAGGAGCCAAAGCCCGAAAGCCAGGATCTCCGCCTCCACGGATTACTAGGTTGCAGCATACGGCCAACATGCTGGGGGATGAGGATGAAAAGCCCAGTGGCCAGAATGGGCAAATCGGAATCAAACCCAAAAGGGGATTCAACCCGCCAAACATCCTGTAAGCAGCCACCCCGGGCCCGGTTTGTCTGGATGTCCCTTCACCTCTTTATGACTAGTGCTCGCGACGGGTGTTAAACCTGCCCGCCATACACACCGTAGGCGCACTTGCACACCGTAGTGTTGAGGTTGCTAGTGTTAAAGACGGACCAAAAAACCCTCCGCCATGCAGACCCTTGGCACACTAGCAGACCATGATCTTGGGTTCCCTTTTAGTCGCCTTCTACGACACGCAGGGGTACGGTGGGCTTATTCTACCCCCAGCCCACAGGGAGAAAGAATTGTAAATAGTTGGTCCAAACATTAGTAATGCCAAGTCTGTGGTGCTGGAGAGGACTGGGGAGGCCTGAACAATTCAATACTTGCTCCATACGGCATTGTCAACTAGTGGACATTTAAGTTGAACAAAATTTACTTGTGACATACAATAACGTTGTAGAGTAAAGTGTTCAACGTTTTACAATGGTGTTTTGTAAAAAAGGTGTTGTAATTAAAAATCACAATTTGAGCACCGAAATATTAATCAAGGCATCGTGCTCTATGCTTTTGAGCTAAGTGAATTTAATTATTTTTTGTCTGTGTAGTGAAGCTTTTCTCCTATCATTTTCAGAAAAAAGTATCTCTACACGAATGTAATTGATTTGCAATTAAGGATTGTGATTGTTGTATTTCCCAACGGTTGGAGTCCACCATTGTGCATATTGATGTTTCATAATCTAGCTCGAGGGATATTGCTAATCTATTGCTAATCTGTCTAATGTTTTCACACACGATAATACAACACGTTTGGCTGACACTCAGTGTCACCAATGACAGCTTCAGCCCTGTTGAGTGTTATACCTAGTGATTTCTGAGCTGTACTACCAAAGGCCATTTTAATAAATGTGTCGCAATAGGACAGCTAGGTTATGAGTCAGTGCGATGGCATCATGCTAAATGCTGCTCGAGTACTGCAGCTAAGTTATAACAGTACCCCTTAATATGGTACAATGACTTCTAATGATTATTTAAAATTGAACGTTGGTCATTACATGATTCGAACCATCGTTCTGTTGGTTAGGAGATGATAACCCCCTACAAAGCTTGCGAGGCACGTTGTGCTTTTTTTACCAGTTTGTATTATGTAGCCCACAGAATATGATTAACCGGGACGGACAGCCAATGAGCTCGAAAACCGGTTAACTAAATACGGATGCAAAACTATTTACGTTGCCTTTTGGATTATATGTCAGGCTGCATGAGTGGGGAATCGAACCCACGACCTTTGAAATCAAAGACCGACGTCCTACCGCGTTTACATGTATATGTGTGTGCGTGTTAAATGCTGCCTATGGACGTTTTCTTTTAAAAGGCCGTGTCAGAACTGCTTGTTTCATTTAGTTCTCTCTTATTGCTCTCCTTTTAGGAGGAGCTAAGATATCACATTCAGCAAAGGCTAGACACGTTTTATTTGTCAAATTAAAACCTAGTGTGGAATGGTAGCTATGGAAAAAGTTCCAATTTTAGGATAATTGGCATTTATTTTATATCATGAGAAATACGATTAATTTGCCTATTTTTCTGGACAAGTTAGGAAAATTAACACGAGCAACTGTTTTAAATGTTGCTGTGATTAACGAAATACCGAATAAAATTAAATTTCAAGGAAGATGTTCAAAACTAAAATGTTGTCGAATGATGTTAAAAAGAAAAAGGTTTGTTGCCTTCAAATCATAACAATGAAAACGCATTTAATGTCTGTAATAATATTTGAACAGTTTGATAGAAGTTGCATTTATTTGAATGAAAAACTTAAGACTTTAATGTGAAAAAATAGTTAAACAAACAGTGAAACACTTTTAATGAAAAATTCTGATAGTGTGTTTAGGTGAGTTTTTGAATAGTGAGCCCAAGTCACAGAAAATTGGCGGATGAACCATCATGAACGAAATTTTTTGTTTGTCTAACTCATGCTGTTATCGGGCGGTTCTTTTATAAACAGGCCATAAACTCAATATTCTGGTGCCCACATTTTGCACCAAATCCCTCAATTTAAAACAAGACTAAATCTTGAATAGCTGTGCATTGCTACGCATTCTTCAGCAGTACACATCCGCGTCTTATTCCACTCCACCATTGTTGTAGCCTTGTATTAACCTTCGTTGCACCCCGAAATTTTTTCACTTTTCATTGTTACAAACCGACTCTAAACGAGTTGTCATCCCTGTGTTTGCATGTACCATTGTTTAAAAGTGTGGGGTAGTAAGTTCCAACTTATCCTCACACTTTTAAACAATGGCCCAATGACACTCGTCGAGGATTGTTGTTCGATTCTGGGTTTTGTTTTGTTTTTACATGTAGGGCGCTGAACCCAAACCGGGTGCTACTTTGGCGAACTAAGGATAAGAGAGACTCAACCACTTTTACACGATTGTTACGTATAAATAAATTGTACACAATGTTTGTAGCGTAAAAGAAATGTGTAGGTTCATGTAAGTTGATATGAAACAAGAAACTGTGATTTATTACAAACAGGAAAACAAGCTAAATTGTCGCACTTTGGTTAATAAATACAGATGAAGACCTCTTTCCGTTTAATATATATGTCAGAATGGCTGAGTGAGTATCAAAACATTGAACTTGAGGCAAGGCCGATGATCTAGACAATCGATCAAGAGCCACGTCACTATATCCGAGTGGCAAATGTGTCGGATTTCTACATTAACATGAAGATCAGCGATGCGATGATGAACATTTAATTGAAGCCTAAAAGGAAATGGAAATATAATCACATCTGTATTTACTGTATTTATCACATACTTTCTAATATTTATAATTTAGCTCTACGTCAGCCGTTTTTAAAAGACAGATTACGTTGTGTAGGACAACTGCGCTGCCTGTGTTCTCGCGTACCAACTCATTACTTTTAACGTCAGTTGATTTTTGGCTTCCATTTCCTCCAATACCAACAAACTATTTGTGTCCATTGCTGCACAAACTATATGCCTTTCGTTCCGACATGTGCTGGCCTTTACGAAACAACAGTTGCTGGCTTAGAAAGTCACAAGCTTGAAACAAAGTTAGGCTACTAGCAAGTTATTGTTCCCTTATTGCAACAATGACCCTTAACTCACTGACTCGGAAGACTACGCCCTCAGGATTTAAGCAATGTGTGATTTACCCTACCGTCATGTAGTTCTCGTTGTTGTCTTCGAGCTTACAGACTGTAAGCTTTCTAAAGCTAGTTAATTCGCGTATTTAGGTACTGTTGTTGCCACGTGCCATGTCTTTGTTTATCGTCGTCATGAAATGCCTATAGCCAATGAAGCAACAATAGCCAGTGCGAGAAACATTGTTCAGACTCCACTTTAGAACCACACAACGGTGGGATATCTACGGTAGCGCAGCAAAGGGTGCGATAACCTGTTACATTTAAGCACGGAAAAGATATAAATGGAAAAGAGGGTCGGACACCCTTTGATGTTTCGACAGTTAGCAAAATAGTTGGCGAAACTAAAGAATGATTTGTATTTTCTATAAAAAAAATCATAATGGGACGTATTTTTGAGATGCAAACAATGGGATGTGAATTTTACTAGATACAATTGATAGACATCACTAGAAATATAATAAAATATAATATAATTTTATTTTCATCTGACAACATACGGGAAACTCCCCGAGACTTTTACGAACCTATTTTGCAGGGTAGAACCCATTACACATACAAAACTATAAACTGTCAAAGCATATTATAACACAAAAAGGGCAATGGAATCCAAAATTCAGGATTATGAACATGTAAATGCTTATTTATGTTATTTATTTATATATATATGTATAGCCTATAATGTAAATATGAGAACCTACAATTAAGAAAGAAACTAAATTCTTAAGAATTTGTATTAAGAAGAGACCAGCGTGAAATTATTTATTTATTGAGATGTATAAATTGATTTCAAGTGTGTGTAATTATTTTGGGATTTTTAACCTGGTTGGTACTTAAAAGGAGGCAATTTCAATTTTTTTGCAGCCGAGTAGATGAAATTGCGTTTTGCACAGTCAGTTAAACACTTGGGAAAAATCAACTTTTCACAATTATTGGTGTTGTAGTCATGACAATCATGGAAGGTTTTCACACGGATAAGTCTGTTGTAGCAAGTCCGAGTTTTACTGGTAGCGTAACCAAGCCTGTACGTATAAAGACAACCATTTGAGCAACCTTAAAATTTTCAAACTTTTTCTAGCAATTTAGCAATACATCTTATTGCCCGTTTTTGAAGTACAAGAAAACTCTGTAACTTGTAGTTAGAGACTGCGCCCCAAATAGTTTTCCCGTATAAAATTAAAGTATAAACAAATTCAAAGTAAAGAATTCTTAATAATTTTGATGGAATAAATCCTTTCAATCTAGACAGGAGAGCATATTCTGTGGCAAGTTTGCTATACACACAAATAACTTGTGATGTCCATAAAAGGTTGTCATCAAGGACAAGTATAAGTTATTGGTGAGAAATGAGCGGTTTACGATTTTTAACCCACGGTTGCGATGATTGGCCTGGCGGGAGTATGCAAATAGTTCGAACCACGAGACATTTGCGTACTCAAGTCAAGACAATCATCACAGCCGTGGGTTAAAAACAGATAACCGTGAGTTTATCACCAATGCATAATTTATACCACGGTTGGGATGTCAAGCTAACTCGTATTTAATTAAAAGAGTAATCAATCAGTATTTTGATAGGAATAAGGTCATTCCATTTTAGTTTATGGAGGGAGGGAGTTGGTGGTAGATGGAAGAGTGCTTTCGGTCAAGTTTGTGGAGGGAGGGGGAGTGGGTGGGAAGCAGACAGACGCATTGTTTGGCCAGATTTCACGCTGATAAGCTCGCTTGTGTTTTTGAAGCTTTTTGGAGTGAATAAACATTGATATGAGGCAGCAGGGATGAAATAACATTGTGCCGGGACATTCTGGCAAGGTAAGTAATTAATTTTGTGGGTTTGTAGTTTGATTGATTAAAAAATACTATAATAGGGTATCGGTATCAATGAAGGTCATTCCATTTTAGTTTGTGGAGGGTGGGGGGAAGTTACATGGAGCAAATAAGTTTAGATATGGCCCAGACATGTGAGAGTTACCATGGAAAGGATTTCATTCGGTACTTTCCAGCGAGTCAAGTAATTCCTTTTGTATGTTTTATTGTGTTACTTTTTTGCACAATGTATTTGGTTGTTGGTGTGTGTGCATTCCCGGTCGTTTGATCCGGCAGTATCAAAAGTGTGGGTTATCAGCAAAAGTTTGGGTTTTCAGCAAAAGTATGGGTTATCAGCAAAAGTGTGGATTATCAGCAAAAGTATGGGTTATCAGCAAATGTGCGGGTTATCAGCAAAAGTGTGGGGTAACTTGAAAACCCACTCTTTTTGCGATGACGCTCACTTCCGTACACGGTTAACAGGATTTAACCTACGGAAATTTAAGATGGCGTTCAGTTAGCGTGACGTCACAGCCGTGGTACACGAACATTTCTCATGCAACGTCCTAGATTTTAATGATGTATGCCTCGTTTTAATCGATCGGCGCTATTTTTGACTCCAGCTCATTATTGTGTATTTAGTTACCTTCACATTTAATGACAATTTGTCAGAATTAAGAAGTGGGTAATCTTTTAAGACCATGGTTAATGTGGCTGGTACAGTCACTTAAATATTTCCCTGAACATTCTAACGTGGTATCATTTGCAAAGCCAAGTATGAACAACTGTTTGCTACAAGAAAAACATAATTAATATACACCAAGAAAAGTAAAGGGGCTTAAAATGGACACTTGCTGCACTCCACATGTAATTCCCAGCAGTGGTGATTGAACTCCATTTGTACCCATAAACTGTGTTCTACCGATTAGAAAACTTCTATACCAATTGTAAGTAAACACCTATGCCACCAAATTAGGATTAATAAATAGACTTAAATCGCTGGAAATAATAATATCGCTGGATAACTGAACGCCATGTTACATTTCTGTAGGTTAAAGCCTGTTAACCGTGAACGAAAGTGAGCGTCATCGCAAAAAGTGTGAGTTTTTAAATTACCCCATACTTTTGCTGATAACCCACACTTTGGCTGTTAACCCATACTTTGGCTGATAATCCACATTTTGCTGTGAACCCACACGCATCACACGACCGGGAATGCACCCACACCAACAACCAAATACATTGTGCAAAAAAGTAACACAATAAAAAGAACATTTAGCCGTCCCCAGCCAGCTTAGGATAGCTTCTTTAAAAGTAAATCATGATCTACTGTGTTTGAAGGCCTTGGTTAAATCTAAAACTGTGCAGTTACCTAGTTCAATGTTTTTGATAACCTTATTAACGATAGTGTGTAGTGCTTGAACTGTAGATCTGTCCCTGCGAAAATCAAACTGATTATCGCTCAACAGATGATGTTTTTTTCCAGAAAAAAATGTAAAAGCTTATGTACAACTTTTTCAAATATTATCGAAAAAAATGGGCCCGCAGTTACTAGTTTAAAAAAATTATTAACGTTTCCAGATTTATAGACAGGATTAACCTTTGGTTTTTTACTGACGGTTCGGAACACAACCTGTTGTAAGGAATTTGTTTATGGGCTGTGCTTTGATTAACAGTAACATGCTGTTATGATCAAAGCCACTCTTTTTTTTGTCTGGGGAAAGCCCTTGTAATGCCCTCAATTTTATATTTAATAATTTATTTTAGCGTGACGTCCCTGAACACCACAATATCACAAACATCAACGACAACAAAATCAACAACATCAACAAAATAAACATAAAAAACTTCAAAAACGTCGGTTTACAGTGAAAATCGGTGATGTGAAAATCAGATGGATAATCTTTTTCAGTTTCCGTTTTTGCGTCACAATGTTCAAGCCACCAGTCAGTATCTCATTTCCCTTGCTGGCTAAAGAGCAATATGTAACTGAGCAGCATAGTATCTGTGTATAATAATGAAGAAGAACGTATGTTGCTACAGTTTACTTGTTGTGAAAGTGTGTTAGACAACGTTGTTCGGCAACAAGACTAGTAAGAAA
>JAHWFP010141928.1:0-13454 GCA_023313725.1 Lithobius niger | reverse complement strand
GGCCGAACCACTAGAATGGTAAGCTTGAGTGTTGAAAATAAATACGAGCTGTACTGTATCCGACTTCATTCTACACGTAACTCGCGTGAAATATTTCTTTTTACGTATTCAATGAATAAACTTACTGAAATATCTGTATTTGTAAATGCACCAAACATAAAATTTTAAGTAAGTTTTGAAAAAAAAACCATCAGATGGGTTTTATTGAGGGTTTATTTTAGATGGATCCAACCCAAAAAACCCACCGGGGAGGTGGTTTGGGGAGAAGGTTCTCAACCCTGATAGAGTGCGAATGAAATGGTGTCGCACCCGAAGAGGCGGAAATTTTTTTTTTCCTCTTTCATGTTGAAGGGAAAGAGGCTTGTAGACAAGTCAACGAAGCATGGAACCAGCTTTCCGAGAGAGGTTGCGACACAAGAATTGGCGACGTGTTGAAAGTCGCTAACATTTCGGAATACATGAAACAAATCTGGCTTTGAAAATTCCGCAACGGTTTTTACTCTGAAGATTCATCTTATGGAAACAAAGTTCAGGAGAAAAATTACGCACAATTTCAGAAAGAAAGAAAGACTATTACCAGTATTCTTTGTGAATTTTCGACGGACTGGGAACGTTTGTCTTCATCAGGCAGTACTACAAACTTGAAAACTGCTTTCTGCATTTTCATCTTTTGAACACGGCGTTCCAATATGGCGTGGCCTCCGTTATTCACTAAGGGTCCTTCAAACCCGGGAATCCGTTTTCTCCTAAGTAGAATTTTCAAGTATGCTTACAGATCAGTGGGACCGTAAACCTAACGAATACCGGAGGCCACTCCGTATTGGAACGCCGTGTTCAAAAGACGAGAAAATTTACAAAGCAGTTTTCACGCTTGTAGTAGTGCCTGATTAAGACAGACGTTTCCAGTCTGTCGAAAATTCGCAAGGAATACTGGTTATAGTATTCTTTCTTTCCAAAATTGTGCGTAATTTTTTTCCTAAAAATCTGGCTTTCATGACACAATGTGTAATGGTGAAAGTTAAGCAATCTTAGAGGTGAGGGTGAAAGCTGAAGGAGTAGCCGTTTTTATGATGCGTGGACACCTGCTTCACGAGTTGTAGAACTTGTAGGGAGTGGTGCAGCAACGACACATCTTAGAATGACCAGCGGTCTTTAAGGAGGATTGGAGCGCCCTTGGTGGATGCCGAATTCACCAGCGGCGCGGACGGACAGGTGCAAAACCTTTTCATCACTATCGAAACTGTATTTTGAGAGGCAATTTAATGTAGAAGGGATGGTAGATGAAAGTCGTACTCCATGGCTATTGCCTCTGTCAGGACTTCTGCCCAAGTTTTAGGAGCGTGGAGGCTTATATCTCCCCGAGCCGCAGAAAAATATTTATTGCATGCATCATGGAGGGCTGTTCTTTCCGAACGCAATGAGCTCACCATCAAGGTCCAATAAAGCACGGTATAGCACTCGCAACTGTGGCAGAACACTGGGGAGAGGGGGGAGGGGGAACATTCTCCTTATTACTTTACATGACCGTCGGTCCTCCCGCGCTCTCGCAGGCCACCCTTTGCAAAAGTTCGTAGGTAAACTACTAATGTTGGGGGTATACTTCTCGCGGTATTGTTTTAACATGCAAAAAGGCGCTAAAATTACAACAATAGTTCATTCAGTCCTTGTGTTGTGGGGCTCAAAGCAGTGTAATAATCAACAAAAGACCAACTATGGTAAAATTGGAATTCTAAACAATGCACAAAAGTGGACCCAAATTTGTGTAACTTTGGTGCTACAACCAGCGTTTATATTTGCATTTCTCCTTGGACAAATATGTTGTCAAACATGCATTACGCGTAAGTCAAAGGATGGAGGAAATAAATTTTTTCCCATTAAAACTATATCTACAAAACAAATTTTTCAATAAAGTTTGTTTATTTAAAAATCACATGTTGGCACCACAGCACTATCAACATCAGACATTGCCTCATTTGTGAGTATCGGAGAAAACCCGAGTTCCAGGGTACTAAAGTACGTTAAGAACCAACAGAAAAAGTTCAAAGTTCAGTAGCCTACTTGGTGATTATATTTCACGTGTATTTTTTTGGAGTGGGGGGAGGGGCTACGTAAATGAAATTGATGATTCCATTTCCAACTTTAATTAGTTTGATTAGGCTACTTAAAAAAAATACCGTTGGTACTGGAGGTACCGACGAATTTTAAGAACTGCTAAATACCGAGTACCGCGGTACCTAGGCTGGTACCGGCAGCGTCACAAAAGTTTCGGGTACCGCCCAACACTATAAGCTACGCCCACACATCCTTGAAAAGCCGTTTCTGTGATTGGTTGGTGTGTGTTCTCTCACCAGGAGACTCATTCTCCTTCAGGCTATTGAAGGCAGGATGGCTGGCATCAACATCAGGTGGTGGCCTACTAGTCAAAGAATCTGATGATCACCGACTGTGATGGATGCATCCAGATGAAAGTCTTTAACTATGCTGCAGTCTGTCAATAGCGATCGTTGACGGAAGGTACACCACAGGAACACCAATTGTCTTTACTGAGAGCAGTCGGGATTGCTGAAAGGGAAGGCCCATTGCTGTGGCTTGCTGAAGTCGGCCTCTGGAGACGTCAGGACAGTTGTTAAAGAATGGAACTGTAGGGGCAGTTCTATAAACCTGTATGTATTGAAGAAACAGCAGGAAGGCGCTGAATAGAGCCTTGTGGCTGTATAGGCAGCAATGTCGGATCGTGGCAGGAACAGGTTAGTCGGTGCCATCTAAAGTCGGCGACTGTTGCAAGGGAAAGGTTGGGCCCAAGAAATGGCTAATACCCAACTGGAAAGCATTAGTCAACGACTGCGAATGCAGAAATATTTCAGGCGGATCAGCAGAAATAGCTCCAAGTCATCATCACAATCATAAGGCCTCTGGATCAAAGCAAGCGAGAGGCGGTCGGGCCCGACTGGCCAAGAGGCCCTCAACGATTTGGACAACTACCGACTTAAAAGTATCTTCCAAATCCTTAATCACCGCAGCCATGGAGGTCCTCCTGTGGATTTTGAGTGGAACCAGTGATATTTTATCACAAATTTGTGTGGCTTCCGTCATGTGTGCACGAGCTCTGCATGAAGCGATGCAGTAACCGCCCACAGGTAGCACGAAAACAGGACTACAGATACATATTTTAACGAATGAGCAAAAATGAAAGACTAGCATAAAAAAAGTTACAATTCTCTTCCCTTAAAGAGCCTTACATAATTTATGAAATCAATGCCACACAGAACAACCAATTATGCTTTTTGGGGTCAAGGCATTAGTATTGGCAAGGGGAGCCAACAGTTATCTTCCATCTTTGTCACATCAGAACTCTCAGAAACTCAGCAAAAACCGGCAAACGGCGACTACTGTGGCTTCCAAAAGACATTAGAAAGAAGAAAACACTTTACCACAATACCGTGGAAAACAAAGTCCACTTGAATTTTCGGTGAATAAAACGTTCCAGTTTACCGGTTGCCTGTGGACACGCTTTCGAACAAGCTTCGAAATGTAGTTCGTAGTACTTTTTGTTAATGTGCTCTTCTGAGGATGGTGAACGACAATTCACGGAAAATTCAAGTGGACTTTTTTTTCTAATATCAGAACCCCAGAGGCAGAACTTTCTGCAAGTGTCTGCGACACCAACTGTCGGAAAAAATTTTTCTGCAGCTAATCTGTTTTTATCATATGGTTACCCATATGTTTATTGGTTTTTATGGAATAACCTTTCAGTGCTTTATCCTATTGATCTGGCTATTCCACCAATGAAAAGGTCTCGTCGAGACGATTAAAATGGTGTATTAAAATGTCAAAATAGGTCAAAAATTGACAAAATGGCAGAAATTTGGCCAAAATTTGTCTGCGGTGGCCTTCAACTGTCTGCGACGTACGTCGCGCGTCGCACTGATTCTGCCATGGGGATCAGAACTCTCCCCTGGAATGTAGATTAGTAGCTTAGCTTCCTTTCAACATGCAGTCATCTTTAACCACGAAACAAGTAAGGATGTTTGCAGATTATTTTGAGTTCACAGAGAGCATTAATCATGGAAAATTCACCTGATGATCTGGATTTAATCTAGCATTTAATACAAAAGCCTTTATTCTCATATATTTAATATTTCATTCCTCCAAAAGCCTAATTTCCATCTGCAAATTAGGCTAGGAGTTAAAATTGTGGAGTAATACGAAATATTAAATTTATGAGAATAAAGGCTTTTGTGTTAAATGCTAGATTAAATCCAGATCATCAGGTGAATTTTCCAAGATTAATGCCCTCTGTGAACTCAAAAATAAGGCTAGAAATTTATTGGATTTTTGCTCAATTTACTGCAGTGGCTCATGGGTGTTAAATGAGTGATTTAAAACGATACAAGCAGTTGTATTTTGACAGACGTTGGTCCTGGAACCGTTGGCAACTCAATGACTGAAACGTATGCATTATTAACGTGACAAATTAAATTCTGGGTGTTTCGTGATTAACCAAGCTTTAAAATTATGGATCTACTGAGGGACCAGTTCACGAATGGAGGACAAGAGCCACACTCATTTAAACCCCAAAAATACTTATCAAACCATATTGTTTATTACCGTACACTGGAAATAAAATATTGAAAATAAAATTACAAATAATTTTTGTACAGGATAAAGCACGTACACTCAACTAAGTAATAATGGAAATTATGTACAACAGCAGATCGCAGAGTGGTTTGCAGACTTTTCCACAATTCAAAAACAATTTGGACGTAGTAAGGGAACCTAAATTTATTTGACAATTGCCATTTCCTCGTTGAACACCAGTCAGCTACTTACGACGGCTGCCACCACCAGCAAGCAATTGGGCAATCCTGACGAAGATGTTTAAGGTATCCAGGTAAATCGAGATTGAGCTGAAAAGGGTTAAAACATTCTTTTTATTTTAAGCACAATGAAGTTATTTTCTTTTTCTGGAAACTCGCCAAGAAACTACTTACGCATTGATTGGGTCATATGGCTGGCCATGGTATACTGGCCAGTGCTCTGCCATCTTGATAATCCTTTGGGTGTCATACAGCAGAAGGCCGCTGAAGATAATCAAACCACCGTACATGCTTATTGAGTATAAGCCTGCTCCAAGGGCAGTGCCCGGCGACATGAACATACTGCCTGTAAAAAGAAAATTTTTAAGATAAGGCCATTAAAAAAAGAAAAGTTGGTTCTCAGGCCCTCCCGCACCAATTTTTTGACGGAAAATAAAAAGAAACGACGCGGCAAAAATAGCAGTTACAGAACAAATATAGGCCTTATTGAGAAGTTGAAATATAAAATTACTATTCTTCTCGTTAAGTAATTGTGTGGACACATGGTAAGAAGCATTAAGGGGCAGTATTCTTTATTTTACCCAAACTAAAAAAAATAATTCCCCAAAATGTACGGAAAAATAGGGTCGAAAAATTAAAAAATAAAAATAAAATTCGCCCGCCCGCACGGATTTCTTGAGAAAAATGCCCGAGAACCAACTTTCTTTTTTTAAGTGGCCTAATTATCTAAAGGCCCATAGCTCCGCAAAAAAATCTCCATTCCTTGCATCATACAGTTGTCGCGAGGAAATCTACATAAGGTAACTGTCACGACATGTTAACTGACATGTTGGTGACATTTTATCTGGGAAATCTTTTACATGTGTCGGTGACCCTTTTACCTGTGAAGTCGGATGTGCTTCGGGAGACAATTTAATCCCTTGTTAATTCCGCACGCAACGCCACCACCACTTGTTTCTAGCTATTACGATTTCTGAGCTATGACAATTTAAGCATTGGGGGTTTGTACGATAATTCGATAAATCTTATCGCACTTTTTCTGATTTATCGAATTATCGTACAAACCCCCAGTGTATGCTTTCATGCTGCAACTCTTTATGGTGCTAACAGACTTTCCACATCTAGAATGATCATGCAAATCTCAGCCAACAAATTCGTAAGTCTCAGCCAACAAATTAACTGAACAAAAAGCGGCTTTGCCGTTTAGAAAACCATCACCTTTCTTCTGCCACGTGCCTAAACTGCCAACAAGTCAGGAGGCGAGACACGAGATTACTCCCCCAACCGGCCTTGGCTTGAAGAATCTTCATCCGTCCCCGCTACAAGCAGTTTCAATGCTGTAGCACGCGAGCTGCTGCATCCTTGAACTGAACATGCTTGTTAAATTAATCATGGATACTCCATCAAGCCCCACGGGTTCACCTTTATACCGCTCTTGCTGAGGAAGCTGCACAGTAAAAGTGATGCTAGAGCCAAACAATAGGAACCACACGCCACTTTAATTTTTTACCACACTTTACATGGGTTTCCTTGTTTCATTTAGCCTACTACCTCTACAAACTGTATTTAGGAAGAGCGGTTTCTGATGACAAACGCTGATTTTCATTCGCTTTGCTCACACAATCAGCACAAACATTTCCTCAGAAACGTGACTGAATCAATGTAACTTGAGCGAGCTGCATTCATCCTCATCTTTGTATTGAAAATAGTAGTTAACTGCACATTTTCACTGTTACTTTTTTTTTCTATTCGCTTCAGTGTTTGTTTCTCTTCATTTAGCACTTGTGTCCCGACCTTATGTACCAATAATAAATTAGAAGTTTAAACTGATGCATCATCTCAATCGCTGTAGTTCACTGTTAATTCAATTTGTGGGCAGCGTTAACTACAGAAAATGGTGACAGGAATATTTACATCTGCATTTATAACATTTCAAACAGCAAGAATCGACTAGAGCTATGCCAGAGCAGATTTAATAGTGGTGGTGGTGCAGGAGATGGGAGGGGAGGGGGGGGGGGAGAGATATTTTTTTAATTCATATAAATTTGGCTGCACCACGCTAGGCTCTCTGGATCCCCAGCCCCCACATGCTTTACTTGTTTTCCTTGTTTCACTATTTTAACGAGATTTTGATATCCATTTCCTTGCGGTTTGTATTAAGTCTACACTAAGCACTAAATCGCACCCACAGTTGATCGTTACTGATAGCTACTATCAGTAACTGGATAGTTACTGATTACGCCACAGGATAATGGCTTAACGTAAACACTATTCGTTAAACGTTGTTTGAAACGTTACGAATGCAGACGTAGAAATATTCTTCACACCATTTTTGGTTGTCAATATATTTTATTTAGTATTTAGCATTTAATCTCTTTCTATCTTTGCGTTACTGCTAAACGAGTCAACTTTTGTCTTGGATTTGTCACTATACACTTGATGAACGATTCCAATTTTAGAACATAATATATTACGCAAAGCTGCGCATCTTTACTGATAGCACAGTGAACAACAAGTTATTGACTCGCTCGTTAGTCAATTACCATTAAACCATTGTTGGACGTTCGGGATGGGTCCGAAGCTTCCACGGAAAAAATTTGCAACAATCACGACGCCATGTATTGTTGGGTGATTGTTGTCGATTGTTGCAAATGGTCATTTTTCGTTAATTTAGGACCCAGCCCATTTTTTTAAGAATACGCCTACACAACAAACGGATTAATATGCTTTCTTTTGACAAACTTCTCATATTTGTAGCCTTCTACTTCCAGATGAGAAGACTAACTACCCCAACCAACTAACCAAGCATAAACTGAATACTGAATCTTTTTAATGAGGAAAGATGAATAGCCTTAGAGAAGGAAAGATGAGAGTTCAATTCATAATTTGTTCTTTCCGAGTCCAGGACCCGTGACCTTGAAAAAGAATTTATGCTTTTTATGGTCATGGGGTGAAGGAGCATTGTGCCCCCAGATTTGAAGAAGAAACAGGTTTTCTTCGAATCATGAGGTGGAATGGGGCGAGAAACAGATGGGTTCCTTCTTCCTCGTGAGTGGTGCTTTCGTTGTTTAATAGACGACGAATGGTAACTTGTGACTGAGGGAGGTGCATGGGTTCGTTTTTGATGCAGTCAGCGCAACCGAAAGTGTTAAGGGGAGTGTCATCGGGACACTGACTTGGGAAAGACGGTTTTGTAGAACCGAGAAAACTGAAGGTTACGGAAAATATCATCGACAAAGTTTTTCCATGGGATGAAATTCGGACCTTTGTTGAACGCATCCTCTGAATCGGCAGTAAGATCTTTGGAGCATTTACAGGGATGTTCCAGATACGTCTGTTGTACTCGTGGTCGGAAGGAGAAGTCGAAAACAAGACTTTCCTGGCAGGCTTCACTTCATTAGCAGGGCTAATTGATGCAGCGTTCAGATCAAAATTGTCATAACGGGGAAGGTTTGAGGCATCAGAATTTTTATCCTAGGATTGCTTATGGAAGCCAACCTTTTTGATTCTTCCTTGTACAGTGGTGATGTGTACAGGAGGAACTGTTACGCGCTCGTTCTGAGTACTTTAGCCACTCTATTCGGCTTTCGTTATTGAGTATTACGCAGTACACAGACCTTCGATAACAAATTTGTTTACCACAATTAGTTCAATCCAAACGCATAATTTCTACTGCCGATGGCCGATTCTATTTACTTGACAATGCACTCTCAACAATGGAGCTTTCCGGCACGTAATTCTGAATCATACAACACGTTTAACACAAGTACAAACAGCTTTTATTTATCAGATATAATCAACATGGATCAGTATAGTACACACTACCTTGGTTAATAGAGAGTTCATGTAAACCTTAGAAGTTTATAACATTAAACTGTAACCTTTAAAAAATTGTAAACTGTGTAGGCCTACTTTAAACTAAGCTGTAGGCATAGCTGTAGACTTTAAACTGTAACCTTTAACAGTACAGTAACTTCAAATAACTACAGCTGAATCAAGGAAACTCTGTAATGACAATTACATCACCAACTATATCTGCACAATTTATCCAACCCAATACTTTTGACTTTTTGAGCTCAGTTAACTCGGCAGTTAATTCAATCAGTTCAATCACACTATATGGCATTTACCTTACTAATAGCTATGCGAGTATCAGTAAAGCAAGCTTATTCTGGGACCCTGTCGTACTGTTGACAGACTGTTGGCTGCATGGCACGGCACGGCACGGCACAAACTGAAAACTGCTGTCTTGACCACAAGTCAAATCAACACTGGATACCACAGTTATTCAACATTAACTTTCGAATGCTTAACTCAGCAGTGATTACCAAACTTGACTTTCTAATGACTTTCTAGGGAGAGCCGTTTGTGGCTTGCTCTCCCCAGATAGAGCTTTGAGAGCTGCAACTGTGAAATCCGATCTGAGTCTGAACTCAGAAGGAATGAATGAAAGAAGGAATACGTTTAGTGTGCCATGCAGTCATCTTAACCCTTGCTACGTTAATTTTATGTCTCTACAAAAGTAGGGGTAACCTGGATGGGACTAACTAGCAACTAGAAGGAGCTCTATTACGTGAGGCTCACGCTTCTACCAACTCGGGCCACAACCGTCACTAGAGTTGGCTTGTTACGGGAACCTAGTATTGTTGTCATTTCTCCATTGTTGCCTATCTCGCGCATAGTTTGGACTGTTTTTAATACTTAAACCTGTGCTTGTGTTTGGCTCGAGTTTGCTAGAGCATAGCACTTCAAAGGTTAAATACTGAGAAGACCTCTTTAGGCACGACATAGCCCCAAGGTTAAGTGCTTACCTATTTGTATACATTTTGTGGGTTCACGTAAGTTCATTTCCTGGTAGTACTTGTAAACTGGTTTCCAACAAGGTTAATCGAAAGATAATATAACAGGAAACTGCTGTCCCTTCTTGCTTTTGTATGGGACTTCCTATAGCTCAAGGATATCACAAAGGAAGTGGAAACTGGAATATTGGGAGGACGGGCCTTCTTTATTTATTAAAGAAAATTGATTGGAGTCTAGGGAAGTCCAATGCCAGGAACGTTGGTGAACTGGGAAATGGGGAAAGTTATTGTTTTTTTTCATATAACGGGAAGGTTCAGCTACGGAAGACTATTAAAATTCTACACAAGTCCTCAAAATAAAACAGTGGAGGTGACTTTCTCCCTGCTTGCCTGAAGCAAGTTCTGATGTTGCCTACCGTATGGGGTGATCAGTCTGGCTTGTAAGAAAGTGAAAGTGGTTCCTGCTTTCACTCATGTTAGGGGTTTTTCGGCACTTGACTTCAGCTAAGATTGATTTGAGGGAAGAAATAGTACAGCAAAGACTATATTATAGGAAGTAGGAACATAAAAGGTAAAGTAGCCTACTGATAACACAACAACAAAAGGTGGTTTCTGGAGGAAACTGGAGACAAACTGTGGCTTTGGCATTAACCGGTGATGAAACACGTTGTTGGGAAGATCATTTACCGTGGTTGAAAAAATATTTCATAACCTGCATGTTTCGAATTTCTCATCAATTTCAGATTTTTTCCATGCTGAATTGCCTTGTTTGGACTCTGTTTGCCACTCGAGCGTTTAAGAGTTCACAAGGTTTGGGCCTGTGGACTTTTCACAAGATTTGAGCACAGTTTTAAGATGTGAAGACGACTTAGCACTTTTACCGACAATAATTTGCAGTTTGTTTGCGACAGACCGTTGGCCTGAGTCTTCTACAGTCAACGGCGAGACCGCTTGATGCATGGTCTTGTCCCCCCTATCCTGACGAGCCGCACATTTGCCAGACGTGGCGTTAGTGGACACGAGCCAGACTCCCTTTCCACACGACGGTGGTCGGGAAGGAGAACGCTTTCTCTTTGAAGTTAGTGAATTACAGTTAGAGTATCAAAGACATGGTTTGGAAAGTCTGCCAATTTTTTCACTAATGGGTTGGACGATTTAGATTTAGTAACATTCACATTACTGTCACTCACTTTAACATTGCATCACTTTTCGTGGTTTAGTAAGCAAAGTATACAAAAGTTGCGTTTCGACGCAACAGAAGGATTATCCTTAGTCTTTTCTTCCTTGTGATAGGAAAGCTTCTCTGCGTGCTCCAGAGGTGGCGCTGCGGTTGGCGTGCCAGCGTTCAGTAGCTGCACAATGGCCAAAATGGAAGAGGCAAGCTGAGAAATTTCGGAATGGAGAACATCAAGTTCCTCATCGATTTTAGAGTCACTGTTCATACCAGTGTGTACATTGTCTGTACATTCATTGTCGAGGCTTGCCTTCCTCAAGTCTGTAATCAAGTCAGACTCTTGAAGTTTGTCGACGATTGGTCCCAAGATTAAAATTCAGGCTGGTAAGCATAAGCCACCTCGGCTGTCGGAGGGACTGCTCCAAAGGATAGAGGTCATATGATGTAAGTGGGGTCTTTACAGGCGCTATACTACTAGGACGAACTACAAGAAATTTAGGTCTGCTAGGCGTAGGTATGCAGAGCTTTACGTAAAGCCAAACGTTGTTTTGAAGCTAACCTGACAGAAGAGCTTTTAGAGCAACCCATGTATGTATTAAAGCTATGTCTCAATCGTGTTAATAAAACTAATTTCTTTATGGCATTTGACACCACGAATGGCAGTCGTACGAAAGGTGTCATGGAAAGGTGCTTCAGGAACACTTTTGCTCCATGTTTACTCCAGAACTTGAAGCGTTCTTTCCGAGCGATTTTTGGCATTTGATTGCCCCAGGCTAGGAAAAGGAGAGGATACTTGAAACTGAAATTATTTCAGAGCACTGTGTACAAAAGTTGCTGCTCAATGTTAGTATGTGTAAAGCTGTAGGGCCTGACAGTATCCATCCTCGAATTCGAGAGGCAGCTTATGAAATTGCTAAACTCACCTTTTCGCGATGACACTTAAAGGGGGTTGTTCCACGTGACTGCAAATGGCCAACGTCACTGCCATTCATAAGGGTGGTAATCGTAGTGATCCTGCAAATTATCAGCCTGTGAGCCTCACGAGTGTAATCTGCAAGATGTTGGAGCATATTCTGCGTGGACATCTGAAGATGAGCTTAAACAAATGGGTGTTCCATCCGATACGTAGCATGGCTTTTTAAACGGCCCCTCGTGCTGTTGATAGTGGTGCTCGCTCATGACTGCATTTACTTGGATTTCTCCCAAAGCATTTAATAGGGTTCCCCATCTGTGTTTATTGAGAAGGTTGCGTGATCTTGGAATGAATACTGCTTTTGTTGACTGGGTCGAGGCGTAGCTTATAGATCACAGGCAGAGGGTTGTGATGCACGGCCAAAGTTTCTTCGTGGAAGTCGGCCACGAATGGTGTCCCTGAAGGCCGCGTCCTCGGCCCCCTTCTTCTGACAATGTCTGGGATGGTTTTACTTCCCGTGTTTTGGCTTTTACTGATGACGGTAAGTTGGGCAGAAAGATTTGCAGCATTGAGGACTGCGAGGCGCTTCAGTGTGATTTGAATAGGTTGGTGGCGTGGACTAAGAATAACATGACGACGCTGAATATTGCAAAATGCCACATCTTGCGTATTGGCTGATGGCCAGTAAAAGCTGGCTTTTCCTTACAAAATTGATGGAGTGTCCCTTAATGTGGTTGAGACCGAGAAGGATTTGGGGGTGATTCTCTGCGAATGGAAAGCGGTCTAATCAAAGTACTGCTGTCGTGACCAAGGGTATCAGGCCCGTGGTCTTTTACGGCAGACACTTTCCAGCAGACACTTTCCACAGTGTCACCAAATGTGTTAGTGGCAGCTTATAAAGCCTTAGTTAGACATTTGTTAGAATAATGTTCTCCCGTCTGGTCCCCATATCCGTTGGGTGACATTAGGAATGTTGAGGTAGTGCAAAGAAGATTTACAAGGATGTTTTGGAATTTATGTCATTCTGAATATGGTAATCGGCTGGCCTCGCTTGTGTTGGAAACATTTGCTGATAGAAGCTAGAAACTATCTGATTTTTGTCTTCTAGCCCCTGAGCGGATTCATTGACGTCGACTGGAGGAAGCTCCCGACTCTTCGGGTGGATAGGTTTGCTAGACCTCGTACTTTGTTTCTTCGACAACGTCAGGTGGGTGTTCGGAGATTTTGCTTTAGTGTCAGGGTGGTCAGAGCGTGGAATGGTCTACCTGAAGAGGGCAGGTGTGCACCCTCCCTTGGTATTTTTAAACGTTGCCTGTCCCTGTGGAATACCACGGGATAGTCGGTGGCTTCCACAGGCTTTTCTTGTCAATCTGGAATATTGCTTGGATTCCTTCTTATTTATACTATTATTAATTTCTGCTAAATCGGGTGGCATCAAAGGATCGATCTTCATTTCTTGAAGCCTTTGATCTAGCGCAGATTGTTTGTTCGTGGAGGATTGAGAAACCACCGAAACTCAGATGACATTGTTTTTTGCTTGTCACGTTGTGATTTACGTTATGAAGAATGTTTCCAAATGTAGATAAATTGTTTGATAATATTCCGCGCTGTGCAGCACACACAAGGAACATTTAATGGATGTGAAATTTAACTCTCGATGTTTTCAGCATGAAGGGTGAAGGCTGCTAAGCGTCTTCTTGGAAGTACAGGACGGAAAGCCAATGGCTCAAGATGGGTTAAATAAATACAGA
>JAHWFP010141922.1:0-10001 GCA_023313725.1 Lithobius niger | reverse complement strand
TATAGCTAATTCACCTGCAAGTGATGTTGAAACAGTATTAATTTAGAAAAAAAAATGAAATAATTAAATATCTTTTAAACCACATATTTATTTATGTGTACCAATTTTGGTTTTTGAGATGATATCACTTCTTTTTTTTTTAATTGTGTATTAGACTCACCTCAACTAGCAGCCTGCATATGTGTAATAAAGTGCCACGTCGACAATAGGTGGAGTGATAATTTTTCTAATATTTTAATTTCATATCACTCCTTTGAGAGGCCGAACCATTCTCAACTTAGTCGCCTCTTTATCAATTTTTGGTTTTGTTTTAATTCGAAATTATGAAAATGTGACCTGCAATTTTTCAACGATCTTCCTCCCAATACCCTGAAAATAATTTACCCCAACCCTCAACCTCAGGGACCATTAAGAATCTGAATTCTTCCCTTCAGGAAAAAAATACTTATGGCTATTTAGCTTACCGGTGTAGATCATTTCCCGTGGCCCCAATTAAAAAGTAGCGGTCCACATGGGCAATTCCCAGTGGTGTAAAAAAACCGAGCCATCATTAAAGATACGTTTTGAAAACGTATAACTTTTCGTTTGATGGATGCATACGAGCATTACGAAGACAGTTCACGTTGACATGACTACGCCCTTGACACCATTAACACAAGTAAGGTGAAAAATTGCATTTGGTGTCAAAACGTCTTCAGATAGTGTTTTAGAAGAAATAACCAATAACTAACGCCAAAATTACCATTTCAAACATTGTTAACACTTACATACGGAGGGGGAAGGGAGGGGGGGTGCTGACAGTGACATAACTACTGTGCTTATGAGGCTGACAAAGTCAACAGGCCCTGCGAATTAAAGAGCCCGACCACCCACCAACTTAAAAGGCAACCCCCCACCCCCTTCCATAGAACCCTTAGCTGATTTTTTTAGCCCCTTACCAACAAAATTCCTGTTGCTTTTTTGATTGTGGGCCACTGAATTGTTGGTCATTGAGCCCCTGAAGTCCTAGTTACGCCACTGGGGATTGCCCTTCAGAAGCTGAGGCTTATTTTTAACCAAGCAGTGTTTGCGACGTACATACCAACTGATGAAATATGTCTGTATGATGGAGCCACCATTACGAAACAACGACGTGTGGCAAGCTACACGTAGGCGCCTTTTACGTTTGAGGAAACCTGAATAACCTTTATAATCAACAATACCGTTGGCAGCTGTTGTAAGGACACGTTCCGGGTGTACATATACCATCTCCACGCGGAAATCCCTGCCGTTTCAACATTTGCCAAGTTTCCGAACGCACGTTTCAGACTGCCAAAAATGCTGCTAGAAGTTTTACTAATAATTCTACATTTCCTTGTGGATGTGGTGTTCGTAATTTTAAGACTGTTCAAGGCAGTTCGGCGGTTTACCTTTTTTTCACCACCGAAACCGATTGTTAATTTACCAGCCTTGGCATGGAAGGAATGTCAAAAATTAACGAAAATTCCCCAGCATATAGGTTTGATTGTTTTAGAAGAACCAGTGTCATTCTCCGACATCTCGAATTTTGTGGTTTGGTGTGTTGCCACGGGAATAACGCATATAAGTGTCTACGACCACGAGGGTAAGTAAGCGTTTATTTATTTAAAGGTTAAAAAATATCGGATTTCGGATATTCATCAAGAATCATCGGATTTTTTCGTAATATCAAGAACCACGCTAGTGGTCTACCTGCCAAGTGGCAAACCTCGTTATCAGAAACTCATTATTTCAGCCATCATTGTTGCACTGGCAGCCATTGGCTATCATAATTTGCTAGGGGAGAAAAGAGAAGCGATTGAAAATATCATTAAAAAATCCCATAGGGTTAAAGGATCCATCCGCACCCGTCAAGTTTTCACCATAGAAAGTAGTGATATCAGAGCCAAAATGGCTGCCACCAAGTTTGTGGCCAGAACCGTGATCAGTAAAACTTAACTGACAATCACCGAGGTGTCAGTTAAGGTTAATCGAGTAGTCATGGTTGGGATGCATAACTTGGTGGTAGCCATTTTGGCTTTGATATCACTACTTTCTATGGTGAAAACTTGATGGGTCCTTTTACCCTTACGATAATCTTTTGTATGATATCACTTCTTTTGGTTGTTTTATGGTTTTGCTTTAGTGGAAATATTGGTTATGAGTTCAAGAAAGTGTAACTGTAAACCGATCCTTGAACAACCTAAAGATAACTTTGGTATAATTATTAATTAATGGTCTCTGATTAATTACATTTCCAACAAAGTGCCCATTGTATTACATTTGGCTGTAAAACAGAAACAAGTGAGCACAATATGGTAGTTTAGTTTTATTATATATATATATACCCGGCGTAGCATCCGGGGACTGCAGTGAAGCTCATGTGTACGGCCATCCAGATGAAAATATGTCAGTTTCTTTACTATTCCTTTAGTTTTATTTATTAATTTTAGATCTAAACCAAAATCAATAAATTGTAAGTAGATGATCGAGTGGCTGCAGCGACTACCTAGTCGCAACTGATGTTCTGTACACTTCCGCCACTTTTTCAACGAAAATTTGGCGGCGCACACCTCTATCACGCACTACCACTGCGATCTCTATTATATAATCTAAAAGTAGTAACATCGCAATTGCCGGTTAAAAATGGGTTAGCTTTTAGGCCTAATTTTTACGTGCCGATTTAATTTCGTAAGTAGAAGCTAACGGAGAATTGGGTTCGAGAGTAGGTCTATTCAGTCATACCCATCGGTACCGAAAGATTTTTTTTAATATAGCTAATGTGCGTCGTTAACGAATTTCTTTTCTATTTTTATGGTTGGGTATTGTTCCTGTAATGGTTAAATACGACGATCAACTGTTATTATTTCATTGAATTACATCGAGAAAGCCTATTAGCTAGATAATATATAGTCCTCCGTGTAAGCTGCAAATTTTTCAAGAAATCTGCACTTTGTGAGGATAACACAATCTCCCGTGTACTTCATGTCCGCACCAATGAGAAACTTTTAGGACGGGGTGCCCATCTGAAGCTTGTCAAAAAATCAACGTGGCCGCCATTTTGCTTTTAAAATGGACGCCATACACAATAAAAAAAATTCAAAATTATACTAATGTATGTAGGTTTGGTGTCAATTGCTAGGTTTTAAGATGTGCCTTATTAAAAAAAAATGCTCTAAAAAGGTACCATACAGGACTCCACATGACAAGATATCCAAGATGGTGGCCAAAATGGTGGCAAAATTCAAGTGTTTTTCATAATTTTAAAATATACTTATAACGTAGAGGCAGATTTGCATTAGTGCCCAAAAAGGTGAGTTCGTTTGCAATGACTGGTAACTAGCAAACACCAGGTCAAATACGTAAATGTAGTGTGCTCGTAATTACGAGCTAAGCTGCGGCTGCTTCTGTATGCTGTAGCACTGTATTTTTCTTCAATTCACCGTTAAGTTACACCTTTAAAGTGATGCGGTAGAAGTTCTAATTAAGATAAATGGATGTATTTATGCTTAGATATCAGGTGGAGATGCGTATTTTTCAACGTGGGTAATTAAAACGATTTATTGTAATTAGGAAATAAGCTACCGCAATTTATCTAGTTGTAATGATGTGGATTTTGAGTCTATTTACCACACGTTACATCGTTAAACTACTGCAGTAGCCGTTCTAATTAACATAAATGGATGTAATTAGGCTTAGATGAAAGATGGAGATGTATATTTTGGAACAAGGGTAATTAAAACGATTTATTGTAATTAGGAGCTAAGCTGCTACAGTTTATCTGCGTGGTAGCACTATCCTTTTTAAGTCTATTTATCACAAGTCACATCTTTAAACTGCTGCAGTAGCCATTCTAATTAATAAATGGATATAATTAGGCTTAGATGAAAGATGGAGATGTATATTTTGGAACAAGGGTAATTAAAACGATTTATTGTAATTAGGAGCTAAGCTGCTACAGTTTATCTGCGTGGTAGCACTATCCTTTTTAAGTCTATTTATCACAAGTCACATCTTTAAACTGCTGCAGTAGCCATTCTAATTAATAAATGGATATAATTAGGCTTAGATGAAAGATTGAGATGTATCTTTTCCAACAAGCTTAATTAAAATACATTCATTAATCATAATTATAACTGCCACCGCATCATGTTGAAGATGTGACGTAGAGAGTATTGAAGTAAGCATGGAGCTACAGCACAGATATAAACACTTGTAGCTTATCTCATAATTAGAATAAACCATTTTTATTACCTGTGTTGAAATATACATTTCGCCACCTTTCATATAATCCTAATTACATCCATTTATCATAATTAGAACTGACTCCGCATCACTTTAAAGATGTAACATGTGATGAATTGACCTTATTCGAAAATATACATCTCCATCTTTGATCTGAGCCTAATTATGTCTATTTATATTAATTAGGACGGTTGCTGAAGCAGTTTAAAGATGTTATTTGTGGTAAATAGACGCGAAAGCATACCACTACAGTGTAAATAAACAGCCGTAGCGTAGCTCCTAAATTACTACAAATCGTGTTAATCACCCTTGTTCCAAAATATACTTCTCCATCTTTCATCTAAGCCTACTTCCTTCTATTTATCTTAATTAGAACGGCTACTGCAGCAGTTTAATGATGTAACTTGTGGTAAATAGACACAAAATGCACATCACTACAACGTAGATAAACTGCCTTAGCTTAGCTCTTACTTACAATAAATCATTCTATACCACGCGCAATGGCTGTTTGGTGTGACGTGCACATCACGTGTCTGGGCTAGTCCAATCAGATGGCCAAACAGCCGTTTTTCTCGTTCGTCATTGGCTAACTCATGGTGACGTCACAGCAAACAGCCGTTGCGCATGGTATAATTATCCATGATGGAAAATATACATCGATACCTGATATCCAAGTCTAAATACATCCATTTATCTTAATTAGAATTGCTACCGCATCACTTTAAAGCTTGTAAATTACGGTGAATTGAAAAAAAAATGCAGTGTTACAACACAAAGAACGAGCCACGACTTAGCTCCTAATTACGAACACGCTAAACTACATTTACGGATTTGACCTGGTGTTTGCTAGTTAATAGTCATTGCAAACGAACTCACGTTTTTGAGCACTAATGCAAATCTGTCTCTGCCTTTACTATAATACTTGGAATCTATAGAGACACGCAAGTGTGTCGCCGCTAAGTGGATGAGATTTAATTGTTGTTGGAGCTTAATAATTGTTGTCAGATGTAAAAAAAAAAAAAAAAAAAAAAAAGGCGGCAAACTAGCAGATTGTGTCTTTTAACTGTAACAAGCGTACAGCTGATTTCAGCCTACTGGTGAAAATTCCACGCACGGTAGAAATCTTTGCTAATCATTGGAATCAGGTGCAGACTTGTCCAAGGATGATATTTTGTCCCCTGTGCTTTTGGCTTAAACGGGGTGCCCCGGGAAAGAGAACAGGTTGGAGTGGGGCCCCCCAAGCAAGAATTTTGTCCCAGGTCTCACCATTTCTCTCCACGGCACTGATCAGGTGTGTTGCGTCCAATGACGAATAAAACCTCAACATGAAAGTGTGGGAACGTGTCCTTTATGCAGAAAAAGTGGCCTCAATAACGTTGATTTGTTACTGGTAGGGATGGGACGGTTTCATTTTTTTGAATTAGTTCCGGTTTCGGTTTTCACGTCCACAAAACCCGCGGTTTCGGTTTCGGTATCGGTTTTTGCCACCATCCACCCCAACCAGATATTTTTAGTTTTCTCTAGTAACTGTAGTATTACTTGCTTTAACTCACTCCTGCTTTCACTTTCAGCAGCATAGACCATGGGAGTAGCTGCAGCGCCATTTCCCTCTACTATTTCCTTGTTAATGACTAGGAGCTTTGCTGTCATTTATACCAAGAAAATGATAATTATAAAAAAAAATTAATAAATAAAAGCAAATCAATGTTTGATTTAAGGAACGCCGTAAGAAAAACCGACACAAAATCCGAATCGGTTTCGGTTTCGGTTTTCAGTAAAAACCGAAAATTTGGTTTCGGTTTCGGTTATCGACCTACTTACTGGCTACTATACAGCTAGCTGTGGACATGGTCCAACGTTAATTTTTATAGAGTATATAAAGACATGTCGTTAGGGAAAGTTGGCAAATCTAAATATTGGTACACACGCAAAATGTCGTACGGGGAAGTGTTTTTTTTTTTAGAAAATGGGGGTTTAGCACGTAGCCCTGAAGTGGCGCGTAACTCCGAAATTATTATTGCAAATCCTTTGTTTGTATTGTCATCCAACAGTAGCTAATAACAAGCTGATGTGTTATGCGTTTACCGTTTCGGAATACATTGTTGTTGCAAATAGGTGGCTTTGTTTGGATTTGTAATGATTTGTTTTGATCTCTGTTTTGATTTGTTTGTTTTGGTTTGGGTCGTTCTGACATACAGCAGATGGCTTGTGTGACAGTCGCTTTTCAATAAATTGAATGAAACTAAATTGATTGTTTCCCTAAGAAACAAGGGACCTTGTCTTTTATACAAGGTTTTTTTTGTATGGAGCACGAATCCAAACTGGATTATCTGCCACACGACAATGATAGGGACAATTTTGCTGGAACCAAAGAGAAGTAAAAAACAAAATGTAACTCGTGAGCACAGGATCCAATCACGTATCGGAAAAACAATTTTTTTTTTAAAGAAGTAAGTCTTGGTTACGCACCAACTTTTCTGGTTAATCTAGACACATGCTAGTGTGTCACGGCCAAGCAGATGGGTAGTACAGCCCCAAAGGTCTATTTACTTACCGATAGTCTTTCCCTTGCTAAAAATCCGTTTTAAAATGTGGCGTCTGCGAGATTTTCTGTTGAATATTGGGGAACTATATTTACTGTATCCTGCACGTATATGATCCTTTGCGCACCGACAATACCCTTGAAGTTTCATCTGTGTGTGCGCATGTACTCATTTTAATCGTTTGCTAATAATTACGATGGGATCAAAAATCTAAAAACTAATCCGGTAAAAATTAAAATTAAATATGCCAATAGATCGCCGAAGAAAAATTATAATATACTAGCCTAGAAAATTATAAATTGTGATGTTAAAATACGAAAATCATTCCGGTTTGTGACCTAGACAGAGACGAAAAGAGAGGGGCACTATTTCCTCAATTGCTGGTATTCAACGGTTTTCAGGTAGCACACAGCACATAATTCTGTATGAAAGACATGTTCCAACATTCTAATTTCATTCTCTTGTCACTACATGCAGAATCGGTTCATCCCAAACGCAGAAATTTCCGGCAAAATGTTCTGGGTCTGTAATAAATTAAGTTTAAACAACTCAAACTGCTAAAAACAAGTTGTCTGTAGACGGGTTCCAAGGGACCCTGCAGAACAACCTTGGAGGGAATTGCCAAATACAGTTCTTAGAGAGAGAGAGAGAGAGAGAGAGAGGATTTCTCTGATAATATTATCTGATTAGATTAGATATTAGACTAGAATGAGCCCTCCCCCCGATGACGACATTCATTAGACAATGGGCAATTTCATCAACTCATCGAACAACTCGGCGCTGAAGCCCCGTTTCATCAAAGTAGTTCATAAACGCTCGGTGAATTTCCGATACCTCAGCGTGACGCCACCGCTGAAGCATCGTACTCATCAACTGCAGGAGCCGATTTTTCTGCTGAATCCATCGACTTAGGATGGCGGACCTCCAGCAGTCATTCACTAGGACTATGTACGTACATATAATTAAGAACTGGTGGAGATAGTCGTCATGCAGTATCCCCACTTAGCTAAAGGAAGGTAACAGGTCATTCGATCATAAGGAAATAAACGTTCGCATCAGATGGTATTTAATGTAACCCTCCTTAGCAACTTCCATGGCAACGCAAGGGTGATTGGTGAGCAAATGATGGCGAGAAAAAATACTTCTTCCTTAACACTTGCCTCCATTTTACTCATCGATCAATCCAGCGAGTCCATTCATAAAAAAAACTTAAGCGTGATGTAACGTCATTTTTGGTGGAAGCGCTCGGTTTTTGTGTCATCTGTCGGTGAACTGTTGGGTGAGTGTATGAAAGTGCTCAATACTTAATCAGCCAATGATGTCATTGATTAGATCAGGATGAGTCATCTGATGATGTAATGGGTTTTGCTCCCCCCACCCACGATGAGGGACATCTTTAAACTCAAAAGGCCTTGAAACGCGGAAGCCACCTAGGTGGTCATCGTCTGGTTTCAGGCATCACGTGACGTCCTTGCTCCTTTTCAGGTGGTCTTATTCACCTGTTGGCGTATTTTGGGAACAATAGGAAACATGCACTCAGCTGAGGAAGTCTGCATCTACGAAATAAATAAGTCTTTCTATCATATCGTATCGGACTGATAATTTCAAGGACTACTGGCCCCGAAATTACGAACATATCGTCATTCAGTTTAAAACTGCACGTTTTCAGTTGAAACATGGATTTTTTATTTTGCCTTAGCCAGTCAATGAAGCCACATTCTGCACAAACAGGAATGGTTTGCAAGATAGCAATGATAAACAACGTTCACCGAAATTGTAGTCAAGTTTTAGTCGATTTGTTATCCGATTTTGGAGGCATTGTTAGTCTCCGCGTTGCGTCGTGGGAGGTCACAACCCAAGACGTCTTTCCTTTTCTTATGATGTAGAGTACTAGCGATAGTACCCGGCTTCACCCGGGTATTATTAACCGGTGTTCGTATGGTGCTTCGCCAGTTTCCTTTTCTATTCGGGGTTTTGTTTCCCGTTGTTTGCTCGGTGGTGCTGGGGCATTCATTGGCAGAAAATCTGTATTTCTTAAATACTGCCCCTCCCTCTTTTCCTCGCTCCTCTTCCTCCCCTCTTTTTTTCTTGAGAGATCCGTCCACCATTCATCTTCTTACTAGTGACGTCTAGTGGCAGACTTTCAAAGCTCGGCTCCCTCAGTTATCGACTCTATCTCGGCTATCACACTTTGGCTTAGAATAATAACTTGGGTTGATATAATCAGCAGTGGATTTGATCGTGCCTCCTCTCTCACTTTTACTTGGTGACTTACTTGCAGTGCAGATAGGGCAAGCAAAATTCTTCTGGCAACATCTAATGCTATCTAGTATGCGACCTAGCACTAGCTTGCATTAAGCAAAGGAATGGTAAACACCATTTATTTTAATGAAACAAACAAGCGGTGCACCTCTTTATTATTGAGTGAAAATTTTGTACATCCTCCTGCACCTGGAGCAAGCTGTAGGCGTTAACAATATCACTCCCGATAGATGGCACCATGGTATTTTCGTCCGATTTTTAATCGGGGATAGTGCCACTTTAATTTTCTAATCTGTGGTTGTAGTAAATCTACATAATAATTCTGGATCCCGGCTGAGCTGATAAAAGAAAGTTAATGGAAAACCGGAAGGACAACAATCACTTTAATCGCTTCTCATTGTTTTCGTGCACGTGTAATGTCTTTGCTACGGTGCCGAACAATTCCTGGTGCACGTGCTAAGGACTGAAAACTATTGTCCAAACCGTTGATTGTTGATGGGCAAAATGAAAGAATCCTTGTTTCAGCTAAATGCGTATAGTTTTAAATCAAACTAAGATATGTTGTTAATTTCGAGGCCAACAGGCGTCGAAATTGGCAGCTGGAAACGATGCAATGGCTTATTTAATTCGCAGATGAAGGCTGAAGCTGATCTGAATTGAAGGCACGAATCTGAACTGAATTGTTTCAAACTGGACAACAATAATCACTGCTGAGCACGAGGCTGATCATTGCTATCTTGCAAAGTAGTCGTTTACAATCAAAGATGATGTTTCAGCGCTCACATTCTTTAAACGGTGCATCCTCTGATTTCAGCTACTGGATGCGCAGAATCAGTGACTGAGGCCAACAATAATCACCGTTTGTCAGCCAGTGTGCGCAAAAATTGGATTGAAGAAATTTTAATCAATGAAAGCGTTTCTTAGCCATTGTGTGCGAAAATGGGAGGGGGAGTG
>JAHWFP010141920.1:3892-17485 GCA_023313725.1 Lithobius niger | reverse complement strand
AGAAAAATAAAATTACAGATGATTGCAATCTTTTTAGTTAATACTTCCCCAATATAGGTGCAGAAATCCATCGGCCACTCGCCAATTGGCGATTAAATTAGGTAGGTTGGAGACTAAAATCTTTCTGCCTCGGGCCAATTCGGCTAGTAGATTGGTGATAAACAAGAACAAACCGAATGGAATATGTTTTCACTTCTTGGAGAATTTTAATGTTTCGATACACCATTTCAAAAATTTTTCTAACAGCTTTCCATTGGTCCAAATATTAAGTTTCCAGCCCTTGCTGTTCAGAAGTAGTGACGCAAAATAATACTATGGTAGACATATCTTTATTATCAAAAAATGTTTGGAAACTTTGTTCTTACGAACGCCCCACAATTATTTACAAGAAAATTTTGCTACGACAGATGTAAGGACTCGCTAGATTGAACGAGTTTTCTCCTTAGTGTTTCGATGTCTAAAAAATTAATTTGTTAAACGTTAAATTTAACTGGGCGACAAAATTTTCACATTTGGCAACTAAAAATGTTTGATCTACCGGCCAATGGCGAGTAAAGAAATATATATGAATCTGAATCTGCTACCTATAGTCCCCAAGCGTCAAACCATAAAAGGAACCTATTGGAGTTAAAAGGGTGTTGAAGCATCTGTCGCGTAAATGATTGTATATGAGCGGAATTAGTCAGTAGTTAGTATGTAGTAGTTAGCTAAAAACAACGATTTTGACGCACTTTTATCACATTGATACAGTTTATGCTCTTGATTCAAATACAACTATTGCTTGTCAGGGCACAAAGACAGCCCATTTTCAAGCTGTTTCGCCGCATGAGTATTTATCCTCAGTCGTGAAATACGCTCAGCTCTGGTTTATGTTAAAGTACTACCAAAGCTAGTGGCCGCCGTGCAACAATGCAGGAATTGAACAATGACTTTCTTACAATGAAGTCTGATAATTGAACTTGGCGGGCAAACCACTAATATGGTTCTTGATAATACATTACAAAATTGAGTACCTTTCTATGACCAACAGTTTACTCTTGCCATAAAATAAAATATGTGTACACTATAGTGTTTCTAAAGAAATATTTACCTGCATCCTGTCTGTTGTATTACCAGTTTTACCGGCCTTATTCAATAAATCACCGTACTCCATATACTCAGATATCCGTTGAAGGAAACTTAATGGTTCATTAAAAACGATGGGCATGGTAATTTTAGACAGGTCCTGTAAAGAATAATCACAAAATACTGTAATCAGTTTTTGTACATTTTCCACATAGACGGTAGACAATAGAAAAGCAATACAGTAACTAAAAAGCATTAAACTGTAGCCATCTGAGGTAAAAAGATGTAAAATAAATTAAGGTTAGATACATTAAAATAAAGTGGAATAAAAAAAGCAAACTGCAATACGTTTGGGCTTCGCTTCTTAAGAAACGGCAAGGCTAAAAACCCAACGTATTTATTTGTTCTTGATAAATTATGCAATTTAAAAGAGTAAATTTAAATAAAGCAACTCCTAAATTAAGTAAAACTAGTGCCCTCGTCATTTTCGTTGCCGACATAATGGGGCAGGTCCCACCTTCTTTGCTGTTTGCATTTAAAAAGTTGCTTTGTAATTTGTAAACAGTAGTAGACAGCTGCTTGGAGCCAGAAGAGAATTCATCAATCACCCAAAACAATCAATCTTTCAACAATCAATCTTTTAACAATCGGATGCCTTTAACAATTACAAAGGATTTCGCCGTCTCGTTGTTTGGATTTTGGCTCTTGCTTGCTATTGGTCCATTTTGTCACCCTGATGGTTCGTCAACCCCTTGTCCGATTCCGGGTTTTTTTTTTTTTTTTTTTGATAAACCTTGTCCAGCCTCACGTGCTACTGCATGCAAAGTATGACTTGAATAGTCCTTGTGTTTTCGCGTGATGCGCGGTCTAAGATTACATTGTAGTGTCTTCATAGCGGAGCTACGCAACTCCAAAATAAGTAAATTAAATTTCAGTATAATATAAGAACGCACGGCCGTAGCCAGAACTTTTCCTTTTTTTTACCCACAGCGGAAATCAACCTTGCCAAGTGTAATAGTGTTTTCAGAGAGCAATAACAAGAGTACAGAATACGCAGCTGCAGCCGCCGACTTAAAGCGGCACTATCACCGATTGAAAAGCGAACGAAAATATCATGGCACCACCTAGCGGCAGTGATGTTGTTAACCTGCTGTACAACTTGCGCCCAGGTGCACGAGGATGTACCACATTTTAACTCAATAATTAAGGAAGCCGTGGCTTGTTTGTTTCGTTAAAAGGAATGTCATTGTGCATTTCTTTGCTTGATGGAAATAAGTGCTAGGTACTAGATAGTGCCATGGCTGTTTGCCGTGATGTCGTAATGAGTTAGCCAATGACGAACGAGAATATCAGATATTTGGCCGTCTGAGTGGACTAGCCCAGTCACGTGATACACGCGTCACAGCGAACAGCCGTGGCGCGTGGTTTAGATTTTGCCAGATTCTGCAGACTTTCAATTGGTGATATATAGTGCCACTTTAACTAGTTCTTGTTACTGAATATTCCCCTCAATGGTCGCTGTGAATGCTGTGTCCTGGCCAACACAATATGCCCTTGTTGTTATATTGGTTGGAATATCAGCGAGGGTGCCCCTACATTGGGGCTATTGGGGCTGAATCTTCCCCCCCCCCAAAAAAAAAAAAAAAGGCTGGTTGCCCTTTTTACGCATAAAGAAACGATGGAAAAAATCCTGCGAGTGCAAAATATTAAAAAAAAAATGTAAGCTTTCCTTTCCAACACGGCAAAGGATGGAGTGGAGACTTCTTCGCAGTGCATATGTCACGTGATTTCGTGTCGTTGATTGACCTTTTTACGTTAGTTGATCATTTTGCCCTTTCATAGTTTTTGAGCCTACTCCTTTTTGCCCTTCTCCTTTTTGCCCTTAAATATCAGACATATTTTATTAAACCGCATACTTTTCATTAAACGACTTTCACATGTTGTTCGTTGCAGTATGCCTGGGCTAGTGGAAAGTATTTCCCGGGCTGGTTGGGCTGCTCCAGTCTGCCCCTGCCTAAATTTTTTATTATATTTAAATTAAATTCAATTGCACTAACACAAAGCCTGTTGAAGGCGGCTTACCACCAACAGAAAGTCTTTAGAATCTACGGTCACGCCATCTAGCGGCTATAATATCATTGACTTTACAGCTTGCTCCTGCCAGGTGCGTGAGGGTGCATCAACTTTATCCTCACTGTTTAAGGAGGCAAGCGGCTTTAAAATTAATGCCTTTGTACATTTCTTCACTAGCTGCAAGCAAGAGTTAGATAGAGCTACATGGTACTTTTTTCTTTATAAAATAGTGCGGTTTAACTTCATTAGGTGGCAACCCACCTTTCAAAGAGGATCGTACACTAAAATAGAGTTACAGGAAAGAAAAAGGAGGAAAACTGAATAAAGTAAAGCAAAAAAGAATGTCCCAAGCTTCATGTCAAGAATGACGATTCTGTATGAATCTGGATGACAAAGAATAATTAAAAAGAATACGGGAGGCAAAGAAACCGAGTCAGAAATTAATTAAAAAGAAGTACGAGAAGAAAAAAATAATAATTTAGGCAGGGGCAGACTGGAGCAGCCCAACCAGCCCGGGAAACACTTTCCACTGGCCCAGGCATACTGCAACGAACATGTGAAAGGCGTTTAATGAAAAGTATGTTTAATAAAATCATGCCCGATATACCAACCAATATAACAACAAAGGCATATTGAGTTGGCCATTTGGCCAAACTGCATTGGCACAGCCGGGGAGAATTTTAGGAGGGAGCCGAACAAAGCCTGCTACGGGGTATGGAGGTACGCTGTTAGCATCCCCCCTTCCCACCCAATCAGGTGCAGATTGGATGGAGCACAGGACGCAGTACCGTTTTATGGTAGATCACATTCGACATCACTACTTTTTCCACATAGACAAACTAATTTAGCGTTATAAAATGTTTCGGGGGGAGTGGGGCTAAACCCCCTTCCCTGTGTCACTGCAGAACTAAGAGAACATTGTTAGTAGACTTTAACAAGATCTCGCATACATGGTCAAAAATGAAAGACTACAATCTTACATAGCAAGTAAGCGCGTTAGTTCTGTCCTATTAGTAGTAATATATTCAGCTTACCACGATTTGTGTATTTTCTAACCACGTAAGCCGAGCAAAGTGAAACCAAGCTGCTCTATGAGAAATAGGAACCAGTTAACCAGTGGTTGAAATTACTGCCGTGTGTTAACGGCATTGTTCACAAAAACTTACACTACAGGACGCCGGTGGATAAAGGACGTCGGTGGACTCCGTCCTTTATCAACCTAAAATGCAAGTGGACAAGTTTCCTGTTTGTTGTTGTGGCATATTGTAAGTTTTTCTGAAGAATGCCTTTGGGAAACTTTCCCACTACCAGATAAGCCAGTGCGCCACTGAATTTAGAACGTAATAGGAAAAATGTAGGAACACGGGAAATAGTAATATAACATTAAAACACTTAATTTACCATTCCCCAGCCTGAATTGGTAAATCTGTTTTTCTCCCTAGAATACCCAATTAAATTTTTGCATTATTATCTGCATTAAGACGAAAATTCCTGAAAAAGTTGAAAATCCTGAATTCTGCACACCAAGGCACCCATTGTATAGCCGGATCCACGCACCGCACGTGCCCTGCTAGCAAAGAAGGCGATCTTCTTTGTTGTTTGTGTGCACTGTTAGTGGCAACAATGAAGGGAGGCAGGGTGGGTAATCGGGTACGCATTCCAGGGATAATAACAGATTTCCCACTTCTCAGGCTGGGGAATGGTAAATCAAGTGTGTTATCCCATACACCGTCTTCATTAAATTTTTGCATTTGAGACTTCAACAAACTGGATGTTGGGCAGTTGACGTCGTCACCTCCTGGAAAAGTAGGTGGACTCCTAGCAGGTGCCTTGAAACCTATGGCGTGGCGGCAGTGAGTGTTCCTAGTGAAGGCAAAGCATCTGCTTGGGAGGACATGTCTCAAAGGTAGTGTAATGTGAAGGTGGTCTCACAATTCCATGAGACAGCCAGAAGGATTTCTTGTAGAGGAACTTGGTAGAAGGCAACCAACCCAAGTGGCAGAGAGGGCTCGAATATCGAAATTATTTCTTTAAGCTAGGTGTTATTAAAATTATCTACAAATATGACACTGCTTATACACCAATGCCGGAGTGCACAGCATGTTTGAGCAGCATAAGAAAGCCAAATTATACGTTTTATGAAAGAGCAGGCAAGAGCAAAATAGCGCTAAATCGTTCTCATGAGTAATGCGAACTGTTATAGACAGGCAAAAAAGACTAAACCAACAAAACTATACGTAAGGAATGACTACACACACTTACATGTAATGCGTGGTGGGTTTAGATATTTGTACAAAAATGCCTGCCAACGGAACAGCAAAAAAGACTAAAAAACATAACAGGCTACCAGATTTTAATTTAGGATTTTAATTAAATCAGGGTTCGTACTTATCTGTAAGCATATAATTCTAGGATTTTTCCGGGACTTTTCAATGAAAATTCAAAGACCACAAACGTATAATTAAAAGACAATAAAACAATTACATGTGTTTTCTGGAATGCATTCACAAATTGAATCCAGGTTATAGGCTGCCAAGACTGTCGAAACACTGGTGTTGCAATCGCTATGTTTTTCTGTAGCGATTTTATTTTTAGGTCATAAACAGGATGAACCATGTTTTCCATTTCTTATCCCACACTTGTGTTCCAGGGTTACAGCCATTTCTCACGTTCTTCAAGCACTTTTCCAGGCTTGAAATTTTATTTTCATTTGCCAGGACATTTACAGGTTTTCAAAGACCAGTACGAACCCCGTTAAATGCTGGCAAGGGAAATCGTTTGGCGTCTCAATTCCTTTTAGTCAAACTTCCAGGAAGGAATGTACTCTTGAAACCGGTGTGTGCACAACTCCACTTCATCAGATTTCAGTCAAATTACCTTTACATCAAAATGAATGGCAATTCAAGTCAAATCCATTTCAACATAAATTCTATTGAGAAGTAGTTCCATTCGGAACAATTCCAATTCATGAATCACCAAGTTATTGCACTGTTTCAATGAGATTCAATTTATTTCTGTATTTACTATTTCAATTCCATTCAATTACTTTCTATTTTCATTCCGACAAATGAATTCCAATTCGTTGACTTCCGGACTTCAGTCAGCACAAGTCGGGTGCTGCATCAAATCTAATCAAATCAAATCTGGGCAAAGCCGTTCCAGTGAATTCAGGTCAGTCAACGTGAGTGGTACTTGTGCCAAGATGTGATGGCCATCAAATCAGTTCCACCAAGTTATTTTACAATTTTGGCACCTACTTTTAAGTCAAGTCCAAATCTAGTCTAGTGGAACTGAAGCTTAACAGAATCAATTCTATCAATTCCTTATCTGGAACTGAGTTGCCCAATATAGAATCAATTTCACCAAGCTCAAAAATGTGGAAATAAATCAATTAATTCTAAGTCTTATGCCCAGACGGTCCATGCTTGAAACTGTACAAATTTACACACTCTCCTTTAAAAAAAAAAACCAGTTAAGAAGTGCAGGAGTAGCAGTAGCTTGCTATACTTTGTTCCACATTATGTTTGCAGGAAACTGACTATGATGCCACGTTTCCGTGCACTAGGAGTGCAAAAACATGTGGATATCACAGAAGGGGGATATTAACGTGTTTTTGCACTCGTAGTGGAAGGAAACGTGGCATCATACAGTCAGTTTCCTGCAAATATAATGTAGCTCAAAGTATAACAACAACAAACTAACAAAGTGAGAGGACCGCATTGTGAACAACCACAATGCACCAATGGAGCCTTGACGTGGCGTCAGTGCTATGCCCAAGCAGAACCGGCTGTGGAGTGTGGATTAGCTTCATAATAAGTTTGTAAGGAAGCCAGTGGTGAGTGTGCGATCAATGGCTCCTTTGGCATTTAAGGGATGTTCATATTAGGGGCTAATAAATAGTCCTTCAGGGCCACGGGATGAAGAACACACACAAAGTTGACGTGTTGTTGAAAAGGATAGAATCAGCAAAGCTGTGATTGTTTTTGTGCACGTATAGCCATGAGAGTACGTCTAGAAGTACCAAGACTACCTAGTTAGCAACAAAACGTATAAGTGCATCTGTATAATCGGCATAGATGTCCTTAACCTCTTGACCCCAAGAAAGTGCGCAGTAGGGATAAATGAGAATAACTTAATCAAAACTAGAAACTCGAGGACAACACAGCCTATAGTATGTTCCACATTATGCTTTCAGAAAACTGACTGGATTTCGACTCGTTTCCTTGCACTAAGAGTGCAAAAACATGTGGATTTAACATTAGTACACTCAGCAAAGTTACTATTAGAGTTTACGAATGGGATGTTTACGGATTTTTTGCACTCGTAGTGGAAGAAAATGTGGCGTCATACAGTCAGTTTTCTGAAAGCATAATGCGGAACAAAGTATAGGGCTTGGAGTAAGCAAAGAACAGCAGCAAGATCATATCTCCCAACTGACCTACGTACACATGTGGTTTAAAAAAATCAAGGGCACTCTTCATACGTAGCTGGGGGCAAGGGGTTAACTACGTGAAATAAAGTAAACAACATTAAGAGTCGTGGGACAGAATTAACGTAGTCTGGATCCCAACACAGATGAAGTAAAGGAAAAAAACACGTTTGTTAAATACGATTTGACTTTGTGTTGAAAGTTGCTTGTTGTCAGCTTTCGTGGTTAGAATTAGAAAGGTACAAAAAAAAAAGAAGTACAAGAGGTAGTATCAGTGACGACAAAACAAAATTACACAATCATGAACTTGATGGTCCGTGCCAGAAAAGCGCTAGTCCATACTCCTTGAGCCATTTGTCAAAAGCATTAAAGAGTCAACAGTAAACCTCATGGGTGAAGAAGTGGGTGGCAATTCTGAGCCCTATACTCAACTGCAACTGTTATAAAACTGTTTCAATTTCCTGGTATGAACTCTAGCAGCTAGTTTGCTCCTCCGACCTGCCCATTCGTGTAAGTTCCCCATTCGGTAAACAAGACCTTATATTAGGCCGTGTATTGTCCTGGTCCGGAAAACAAGAAGTTGTAGACTAGAGACTGATAGTCGTAAGAAGTACAGAGCATACGTAAACGAAACAAACAAAGGCACTAAAGGGCAAAAAGAAAGGCTCTGGCCATTACTGACCCTGGTACTTGGTGCGGACTGTAAAAGAAGGATGAACCCTTGCAGAAGGCAAGACAAAATAGGAAAGTAGTGAAAAAGCACAGGAGGTAGATGAGGGGAAAAAAAAACAAAGTTTGAAGATGGAGCAGTGAAACGACTGCAGGACAAGAAGAAATTGAGAAAAGGAAGCAATGAGAAAAACGTGAAGAGGAGGAGGAAATTAAAAAATTCAAACGCGACACGTTCGGGAATGAATTAACCAAGAGAAGAAAGGCGAACAACAACATCAGACTGCAGATTGTGAAAAGGGAGGCTAATTAACTGGCTAACGTGAACAGAGTAGGAAAGGGACTGTAAAAAAGGGCGTTACTGTAATAATATTCACGGCGTAGGAGAATTGCTGGATGAGGATCTACCGTTTCTACATGTATCCACTCGAAATGAAAACTAAATGAGTATCTAGGTCGTTTGCAGAAAGGCTGTTAGCACTTTACATTTCAGTTCACCATATGTCCACTCCAGAACAACACGTTTCTAACTTTCATCCTAGACCACTGGTTTAAAGTGTGAAAGATATAGGCAATCATCAAGCAAACCACCTAAAAATGGCAACGAAATTCGGTCAATAACTGTAAACATTAAGGACACAAGCCGATTGGAAAAAAGGCTGTGAGAAAAAAAAGGCGATGGAAAAACGCCTCGGAAAAACCTGGTGGGAAAAATAGCATGAAAAAATCTGGTTGAAAATTTACAAAACTACATACAAAAATACTACGTATAGTTATGTGCGTGTGCAACAAAGGACAATGCCCTTAGCTAAAAGCCCTACCAGCACTTACGGCATGCTAATAATATAATCAAGACAAGCCGCTGCTGTTATTCTAAGCAAAACCAATAATTGCACAAGGGCAAGTTTCGCGTATTACATATGCGTTATTCGCTACTGCAAGACCTTATCTCATCTTGATTTTATACACCGTATCCATTTTTTTTTGGTGGTTGGAGGGGAAGGAGGAAGCGACACATTAGGGTAGAGCGCAAATATTTATTCTTTGGTATTCCTCCTTGGTAAAGTCTGGTGTAGAAAAGTTGCTCTTGGGTATCAGTATCACACACAACAAATTTCATCACCTTGGGGTCATGTCTGGAGGTGCCCCAAGGGTTATCAAGTTTAACATTGTATGGCAATGGGTGGAAAGGCGAAAAAGGCAAAAATTATGATTTGATTGCTTTAAAATCTAATTTTTAATATAATCGCATTCGATTTTCTCAAAAACGACATGCTGTAAATACAAAGAATTTTATTTTGGCCCATAACTACTACTCACACAATTGCGCCCAAAAAAAATGGGAGAGGGGGGGCAATTACAGCTACTTTTCTCAGTCTTTAGTTTTCGAATGAGATAATGTTAAAATTAAATTTAATACCAGTCAAATCACATTTTTGCCTTTTTCGCCATTCTTCCCAGTTAAAATTGAAGGCCTTCGGGGGACCTCAAGACATGACCCCAGAATGATGAAATTTTTGTGAGCTAAGTTGAGTTGAAGCTACAGTCACATTTGTTTTTCAACATATTGGCCTCAATTGAAAAGTGAATCATGTGATTCAGTCATATGGCAGTTTTCATAGAATAGTAAACCAACCGACCGTCATGCCTTGCTTTCATATGCGCTCCTGATGAGAATATTATATGCCCATTTGGATGCGCAGCGTGATTCTCGGTGCTCAAGAACAAAAGCTCATTCCAAGCTCAAAACACTTCACCGCAAGCATTTGTACTGTGAAGGAACTTGTGCATTTTAGTCTTCTGTATAGCCGTACCGGCTGAGTGAGAGAAGTTAGTTAAATAACATGGCAAATTAAAACATCGTTACTTCCTTATAGTTAATAGATTTCGTCGACGTAACTAAATTAAATAATAACGTTTGATCGTTGAATTGAAATCCTAAGATAACACGCAATAAAAACAAATGGATTTAAGCTTCGTTTAAAATAGTCTCGACGCATTGTTGCATGAATGAATGGGCTTACAGTCGAACCAAATTCTCCATTAGGCCTATCTGTTACTTACGAAATTAAAACTGGATTAAAAAAAATTAGGCCTAAAAAATGAAAGTTGGGCCTGAAATCATGTTACCATGGCAACGCTATGTTGCTACGAGTCGCTGTAGGTCTCATCAACAGTGCCTCTCTCGTCACTTGCATACTACCACTGATCTATATACGCTACATTGAGCATTACGTTGTAACACTGTTATGTGTGCCCAAAGGCGGCACCGTGTTGCAAAAATGAATAGGCTTACTATACACTCCAAATCTCCGTTAGCTGCTACTTACGAAATTAAAACTGCTGGTTAAAATTAGACCTAAAAGCTGACAGTTGCACCTAAAATATAAAATAGGCCTAAAAGCTAACATTTTTAACCGGCAATTGCGATGGTTACTGCTTTCAGATTAGTATAATAGAGATAGCTGTTGCAGTGCGTGATGAAGGTGTGCACCTCGACATTGGACGTGGAGGAACTGTACAGAAGACCAGTGCGACTGGGCAGTCGCTGTAGCCGCTTGTTTTTTTCATGCTTGTTTTTTTCTCGAAGCTTGCGTGCTGGCGTACGGCGGTACCAAATGAGTATAGCGGTTACAGTGAAGCCACACGATGGAAAAGGTGACCACTTGAAGGATGGATGAGCAAAAGTGCAAAGGCATCCACCTGGACGGCACCAAATCTTGCAGTTGTACAGGGATGAACATATAAGACGCGACAGCTGGATGGACATAGCGACCAACGTGAGCTCCCTCAACTGCACTTGTGTCATAAATGCAATGGCGACTTTTTGATCATGTTGATGTCACAGAACAGCAAGCTAACTATGTTCACATGCACGGCTGCTGCCTTGAGCATCATGCGGCATTATGTGCAAAGCAAAGAGTTGCTGCTCACCACTTTGAATTTATAAACGTACCCATAGAGGCCAGCAACCGGGGAAACAGACAGACAGAAAATCGAATATATTGAAAATAGAAACTGAAGAATGCTTATAGCAGTGACACATACTCAAAGAGAGTGCGCTGCACTGTGCCTCTTTCTTTGTTCGTAACTGTTTCAGTTATACAATTCGATTACCACATTGATTTTGCATTGGTATTGATTTTCACTCTATGCATTCCTGTTACACATTGGAAGTTGCGTAGATCTTCAACCATTATAAATCTTGAAGGATCATGACATGTCCAAATAGAAACGCTTTCGATCAGGAAACAAGGTTGACAAGTTGCATTCATAAGGAAACTGACAGAAATAAATGCTTGCGGGGAACTCACAATATTTATGCCTTACCATTTATTATTTTTAATAAAAGATACATTGGGACAGTCGACCATCTGAGCCCCCCATTAATAGCCCACTGCTACGAGATCTACGACCGTCACTATGACACCCAATACCTCAGGCAGTCGTTCACAGATGGTTGTCGGTTGTAGCAATGTAGAAAAGCAAAATGGTGGCTGAGGACACTTCGAAGCTTCGAATAACGTTGTTTGCCTTCATGAACGGCTCAGAAACGTGCTTTTATACAGACCAACTAAAACTGTAGCTATTCAATGGTAACATACTTTCTACATTTCTTAAATAAACTAGGGCTGTCACCACTTCCACTGTCGACATAATAGTGGTGGCTCTGCTTTCTTTGCTGTTTGGCCAAAAAGGGTTGGCCTTTGAAAGTAGGGATATCATTCAACCAGGGAAAGGCTGCCAGGCCAAATCTCCCAGTAAAATTTAAATATTTGGCTTGTAATTTCTAAACAATAAGAGACAGGTGCTTGGGGTTTGGACCATTGGAAAGCTGGTGAAAAAACCTTCTCAATGGTGTATTGAAATATCAAAATCGGTCAACGAGAAGTGAAAATATCTTCGATTTGGTTATTACCGATCTATCTGGATTTTATTTACCGTTCCCGATTTCTACCGATATTGCAAAATGTGGTAAGGAATTACGTGAAGCATTCTGAATCGGTAATCGGTATCATCTCACCTTTGCAAAATATGCTTTTACTTGCTTACAGTTAACAAACACATGTCTGATAGTGAGACCGGAATGATGATTTTATTCAGGGCATGGCCCGATGCCTTACGCCGCCGCTTTATCATCAACAATCAACCTTTTAACAATAGGATTCTTTTAACAATTAGAAACGGCCTCGCTGTGTCGTTGTTGTTTGGATTTTGGCTCTTGGCTATCGGCCCTGATGGTTCCTTAACCCATGTCTGATTCCGGATTTTTATTTATTTTTTTGATGAACCTGTCCAGACTCCCGTGCTACTGCATGCAAAGTGTGTCTTGACTAGTCCTTGTGGTTTTCACATGATGCGTGGTCTAAGAATACAATGGAATGTGGTCATAGCGAAGCTTCGCTCGGCCTTTGGTCTCGCTCCGCTCCAAAAATATATAATTTTTGCCACTAGGTATTGCATTTGCTCTCACAATCCTTACTGTACTTCTTCCAATGCACAAATGTATACTCTCCAGGAGTGCAACATTACATGGTAATGGCGCATCCAGAAATTTTGTTTGGAAGGGGCACACAAAAAAATTAAAATGCGTCCGAAACCTAACCATTTTTAAGAATTTCAGTGATTTTTTTAAGCTTCTAAAAAACTTTATTTAATAAATTTCGTAATGGCAGTAAATCCCTTACTTATTTGTTCAGCTTTGATGTAAATTACTTTTTCACTTTTTTTTTGGTGGGGGTCGGGGTGGATAAGAGGAAACGGTGGACTCTGAAAGAACGAATTTTGGTTGTCGAGATCCTTGTACTATAAACCTACATTACTCTATACTTATACTTCTGGCGAAAAAGAGGGGCCTCTGATGTCGGCAAGAAAAAAAAATCGAGGTGCTTGCAGTTGCTTAGTTTTACTGTTAATCTCCGGTCTTGGGATGGGCAAGTGCCCCCTCTTTGCCACCTTCGGGGTGCGCCACTGTTACATGGAACCGGATTACACCTGGTCTTCATGCCGAGTTTTACGTTATGGTGCTTTGGATGACTTGAGTGTGTGTCATACACATGTGCGTTGTCAATTTTATGCTCACCCCGGTAAACTGGACGACCTATACCATAAGCTTCTGAATTTAATTTCTGATGCTTCTGGGTGTCTACCTCGTGCCAGTACGAACAACACTGGTTTGCCAAACTTTAAACTTGTTCCTGGATGGATTGATGGGTTTCTCTCAACCTATCAGGCCTCTACTGAATCTTTCAACCTTTGGAAGGAAATGGGAAGACCAACAAGTGGTCCATCCTTAAAAGACATGCTTATGAATCAATTCTCCTTCCAGAAAGTCTTACATCAGCGTAGGGCCGGGA
>JAHWFP010141914.1:396-12027 GCA_023313725.1 Lithobius niger | reverse complement strand
TGGGCTGCAGCCGAGTGCCGCCGGCGCAAAATACCTCTGACTCCTCCTAACAAGCGGTTGGTCCTTGGCGATACCTTGTTTTCTGTTAGATATTTGTGCATGACACGCGAAGAATTTCTCGAGGGACCTGCAACGACATCGGTTTTAAACAAAGAGGAGGAGGATGCATTTGATGCAAAAATTTTAGGACATGATGACATAATCCTACCAGATTCGTTAGAAACACGGGCGCCATCTTTAAAACGAAAGAGGATAAAAAACAGTGTGTTCTGGGCCGTATATTCGAACATGTTGATTTGCTCACGGCACAAGCGGAGTTCCATCATCTTCAGTGTGGAAAGAAATGTGATTATTGTGGGCTTTGGTTTGGGTGCATTTGCCGACCAGTCTCAAGGACAGTTTGAGGAATCGTTTCAGTTGCGTCTCTCCGACATGGAGAATGTTGTCATCAGGGAAGAAAATTTCACAAATAAGGCCTTCCATGTACAGTCATCGGTGTTTCCAGTCAGATTTTCAAAACCGGTCTGCGTCATGGCCAACAAACGTTACCAAGCAACAGTTATCTTCCTGAAGGAGGCGGAATACGCAGTGATGAAGCGTAGGAATGATCACATCCGTGGGGAATCTGCACCAAAGTTTCACTTCCACTCGCCGAGTGGACCGTTATCTTCGTTGCTTACAGAAGAGAAAAGCCAATTTGCATTTATTTATTATTACTATTGAGGAAAGATGTTTTGTTTACTTTGTATGCCTAGTGTTTTTTTGTTTTTTTTTTGTATTCTAATGTGTAGCCTTGACGTTAGTTAATGCGAATACAAATACTGTAGTAAATTTTCTCCTAAGATGGAAAAAGGACTTAGGATTTGGAAGGATTTGGAAAATTGACTACACATCTTATAAGAAATATAGCTTGGGTAATTATTGTAAAAATAAGACCAGATTAATTGTAATGGGCATACAAGTTTTAACAGTTTATTTTGTATGGTTAATTTCTGCGGGAAGAACTAAAAGTAGGCTATAATTTTCATGCAATGATTTGTGGATAAACTCAGTTCCTAGGAAGAGTAACGTGCCATGTTGGTGTCCTTCCAGCCCACACATTCTTGTAAATTTCGTCATTAAACTTCCACAGAAGTGACGTTTTTTGTTTATCGTATGGCTGAAATTTTCTTGCCGATATAGTTCAGTACATAAACAGTATTTCGACCAGCCTTTTGACGCCTCAAGACTGAACAGTGTCAAGTATTTTCGTACAACGATATGATTCGTACAACGTGTCAAGTGTAACGATGCTCTTTATGTTGAATCATTTTAATAACTTATAAAAATATGTTTGGTGGTTGGTAGCCCCGGCCGGAAGGTTGTCTCTGGTAATACTGGTGAATATATCATGCTTAACTAACTACGTGGCCAAAGGCAGAGATAGGGACCCGGGGTATTATCGAGCTAGCGGATAATTACCAGTTGATAGCTCCATCCTAGCTTGCCTATATCCTTGTAGAGCCTACATTTTCGTTGTACGCTTTGTAGTGTCAAGTTTCGGTGTAATTTGGTAAACGTTTACCAAATTACACCGAAACTGTTAACACTAGCACGCGTATAACGAAAATAAATGATCAGTTAACTAAAAACCGTGAAAAAATCGAGCTTAATAACAAAGCAACAAACTAAGACAAACAAAAAATAATATATAAAATTCCATAACTCAACTTTTACTAATTTAAAAAAATTTGTCAAAATGTATTAATTCTGAAGTAAAACAAATGGTTAAGGTCATTTAAAAAAGAAAATTTAGTTCTCAGGCCCTCCCACACCGATTTTTTGACGGGAAATAAAAAGGGCGCGGCAAAAATGGCAGTTGCGGAACAAAAATAGCCCTTAGTGAAAAATTGAAATATAAAATTACCATTCTTGTCGTTAAATAATTGTGTGGACACATGTTACGAGGCAGTATTCTTTATTTTACGCAAACTAGAAAATTATTCCCCAAAATGTATGGAAAAATAGGGGTCAAAAAAAAATTCCACACGAATTGCTTGAGAAAAATGCACGAGAACCAATTTTATTTTTTTAAGTGGCCTAAACGATAAATCTTAAAATAAAGTGGGAATCAAGTGACATCCCTCTCGCAACGTGATGGTTTTATGATCTTGGCTCGGTCAACCATCCGGTGGTTAGTTGTTTTTGACAATTTGTAGGCTATTATTAAAAAAATAAAGTCTAATTGGCTTACATGGTGATACTTTATCCATTCTTTAGTGTCTTTTCCGGTGAAGGTGATAAAACCTGGTGCGATTTAAGCCTAACGGATCGTCAAAACCGCATGGTGATACTGATACCAATACAGTACTTTCTTGTATCGGTAATGGTATCACAATTTTAAATTGGGCATCAAATTCTTGTTAGTATAGATGGTATCGAAAAGTATCAAAACTTATTTTTAGTATTGACGCCGTATCATTAACGGCGATATCTAAACAGCATTGGGCCTAATTTTATTAATTGTGAAGACTTGAATGTTCCAAATTTTCTTAAAGCACTTAATCGGTTACAATCCATTTAAATTCCTTTAATTCTTGAAGTATCGGTATCGAGAAAGTATCGTGATACCATACTTGGAATAATGAAGTATCGGTATGGAGTTGAAAAAACCGGGTCTCAACAAAAATATAATTACATGTCACTAACACACCAGACTGAAAAGTGAAATCTTCACTTAAATTGGAATATTTGTATTTTTAAAGAAAACCTTTCTTATTCAGATGCGCAACAACGTGGATGTTCAACGTGGACGTTGGATGTTCAAGCGAAGTAGACAACGTGGAAATTTAAACTTCCACCATGCGCGTCGCAACCACAGATCTCCAATCATCGTTCTGGACTGGCTGGAAGTGTGGAAGCTCCCAGTGCTCATCCAATCTGGCTGCCAGTTGAGGCAAAATGATGCTTTCAAAGTGATCGTAGGTGGAGCCAGTGAGATTTATAAGGGGGACCCGACTGCAAGAGAAACCTTCAATAGCTAAAGGGGCATGTAAAGGGGCTCTTGCTTGGTGTTGGACTGCAGAAGAACTGAAGCTTGGTCCCAGGCAATTGGTTTTCTTGAGGTTTTCCAATTAACTTTTCTTTCGCATTCGGGTTCCCCTTATAAACCCCAGTGGCCCCACCTACGATCAAATTGAAAGCATCATTTTGTCTCAACTGACCATCAGATTGGATGAGTGCTGGGAGCTTCCCGTCTTCCAGCCAGTCCAGAATGATGATTAGAGAGTGGTTGTATTGTTGCTAGAAGAATCTCAAAAAATAGGATTGTTAGAACAGGTTTATTGTTCTAAAATGTGTTATAATGAGGTTTAATTGTCCCAAGTAACAGTAGATCATCCCACTGCAGACATCCGATTGTTAAAAATTGATTGTTAATGATAAAAAGGCCGCTCACCAGCAGACATGTGTCTGTTAACTGTAAGCAACTGAAAGCTTATTTTGGCATGTTGAGGATAAATCCCAATGCGACAGAAATGTTCCAAATTGTGGAAAATGTAAGGGGAGGGGTCAGAGATTAAGAAAAACTAAAATTTAAAGGATGAGTGTCCACCAATCATAGAGAAAAAATTGCGTCAATAACGTTTTTATGTTACTGTCTAGCTATTAAGATTTTTCCCATGTTAAATCCCACAGACCTTTTGATCATGGCTAGTGCAAAATTGAGAAGGCCTACGTACCTGAACTTTTGCACACGGCTGCATGGTGACGTGAGGATGGTCCTTTTGTTGGTTTGGGGGTTGTAGGGGTCAGGACAAATGCGTGGGAGGGTGTTTTGAAATTTGCCACCGCCGAATTTAAATTTCGTTTCTTTTCCAAGTTGCAACCAAATATTTTAAGCAACAATGGCTTGAACAATCAAGACTGGTCCTTAGATTTATTGTAAAAGCCTGGACGAACTAAAAACTGAACTGTAACGAAGGACAAATTAAAGAAACATTAACGTTGCCGTGGATTGCGTAAGAATAAAGGGATGCCCGTTAGATGATGGTTACGCAACAATACGAGCATACATGAGCTAATGGGTTTTTTGTTAATAACACAAAAAAAAAAGGCTTAGCGTTCTGCTGTTTTGGTAACAGCGACCTTCGGGGGTTTCTGCATGATTAAATAAATGTGAAGGAAATCTTTAAAAATTAAGGGGAAGTTGCATGGATAAACAAAACAACTGAAGGGGATGTGCTGATTGAGGTAAGCGAAACCAACGAAAACGGCGATTGTTAGTCAGTGTGTGCAAAAATGGGATTGAAGCATCTTAAACAGACTGTAACCATATGTATGTTCAGAGTCCTATGAAAGTTGTGATATCCACCCAAAACCCGCCAAGTTTCCAAAACGGTAGGCCTTTTAGGTAGTGATAACATTCCACCAGGGAAAAGCCGCGAAGGTTAATCCTATTAGCCAAGTTAATCGCACCGAATTATACTTTAGACGTTAAATGAAAACTTGCTACCGCTTGTAGCAATCTTTTAGTTTTTATTTAACTTTTGAACTATTAGTATGTGCGATTGATTAACTTGGCTAATAGGATTAACCCTGGCGGCCTTTCCCTGGTGGAATGATATCACTACCTTCAAAGGCCGACCGTTTTTGGAAACTTGGCGGGTTTTTCTACCAATTTTGGTTTTGGGTGGATTAATTAAACCCACAAAATGTTTATTTTGAATTGGAATACATTCCAATAAAACAGCCCTCTAGCTTTGGCCGTTAATACCGGGGGAACAAAATTATTGCACTCTGCCTGTAACCAGACCAAACTAAGCCTGAGGCTGTGCAAATGAAAATGTTTCTCAGTCACCGCTACATTCTAGAACACATCCCGCATTTTGGCTTTTTTTCTCCAGTTTTCAGTCTAAATGCTGTGATTCACAAGCTTCCATTTAACCTTGTAGACTAGTAAGACTAAGCATTTAGCTAGTAACGTAATTCTAAAATTGCTTTAATCTTGTTACATTTTTTTTTACGAACACAAAACTGCCCAGCTGGTCCATAATCTACTATGGTCATAATCTACTGTACAAGTTTATTAGTACACTGATTTAGCCGATGGTATTAGCTTGAAACCTACCAACTAATGAAAGTGCACCAAAAAATGGAAACCAGACGAAACAGATTTTTCGCTTAGCTCACTCAATCGCCGATTCCAAGACCAACACAGCCCGGACCCCTTTTCCCCACCCAGTCTCCGACCTTCACGAATGTGAATTGTGTGGCACTCACCAGAGCCTTTGCAATTCTGCATGCAATGCCGCAAACCGCTTGTTTCTAGCTACTACGTTTCCCAAGATATGCCATTTCAGCATAGGGGTTTTTAATCGGGCGCCATTTGGCGAGTGCTCTGAAATCCAAGTCGCCAACTGTTGAATTTTGCAGATCCTAGCTGTTACTCGTGTATTGGAGTGTGGGAAGTTGCTGCACTGTTACGGTCCATGTTTTCCCAAAAGCAGAACTTTCTGCCACTGTCTGCGACACCAATTGGAGGAAAAAAAATTGATGCAGCTAACCTGTTTTTAATTGTATGGTTACCCACATCTTTATTGGTTTATTATTGAATAAATTTTCAGGGCTTTGAACATACGTATTGATCTGGATGTTCCATCAATAGAAAGGACTCGCGTCGCGCCGTCTCTGCTACAGGGCACGTTTCACCGAATTAAGTTTTTTTATCCAATTTTTGTGCACACTGGCTAACAAATGCTGATTTTCGTTTGCTTCGCTTTCTCAATCACAGGTTGCACCATTTTAAAAATGCGCATTCTACCATCTTTGCATGTAGTTTTTCGCTTGGAGGTAAATAAATACACTTTTGTAGAACAAAGTTGAAATCCTTAATCCGGCTGCTTTGGCATTTTTCTTTTCTAGGAGAGGAAGAAAGTAAAAGGTAAAGGGTTTAACGAGCGTTAACCACTCCTGGTCATCTGCCCGAAGCCCTAAGGCCCTAGAGGAAGAAAGTAAATAGGCTGCTTAACAATGCCTCGTGTTTTCATCACGTACAGCGGTCTTATTGTTACCGACCACTTTGCAAGATAGCAATTACTATGTTCACATGGCCACAAGAAAGCTCATTTTAATGATGCATCAAAAAAAGTCCCCCGTTTACAAGACGCAAGACCGTGATTAGGGCCATCAGAGAACCCTTCCTACTTGCCCTCCCTTTGGCAAATAGTGGGCACGTTTCATGCTGCTCTACCCCCCGTTAGTCTCTACGTGAATAAAAACGATGCTGTGCAGACTGCCGATCCACCTTCATGAAGCACTTGGGTGTGTATCGTCAGATGGGAGAAAGCGCCCTGAACGAGTGTCTACAAAAAGCCGACACTGACACAATGTGCTTCCCTCTGAAGCGCTTCGAATTGGTCACGTAAACACAGTGAATAAGCCTCGTATTCAGTCGTGATTGTTGCTGTCCATTTTGAAACAATTCAAATCGGCTCTGAAAGCCTGCATCGAAGAAATAAATAAGCCATTCTATCGCAGTGCAGCTTAATGCGATTTAAAACTATATGCGTTTAGCGGAAACACGGATTCTTTCATTTTACCCATTAACAATCAACGGTTTAAGACTCGTTTTAAATCCATCGCATGTGCACCAAGAATTGTTAGGCATCATAGCGAAGACTTGACACGTGCGCGAAGAATGAAAAACAATTATTAAAGTGATTGTTGTGGCCTTTTCTAATTTAGTCACCCTTTCTTTTCGCCCGTCATCCAGAATTATTATGTAGATTATGATCCTGTAAAGACAAGACGGCACTTTTGTGCTGCCAGGCGTCGAATTTCCATATTTACCATCAGGTTAAATTTGCACTCCACCTGTCAACTCGTGTGGAAAATGGTAACACATCAAACCTCCACCACCTTCCCTTCCCCCCTCAAAAAATAACACTTGTTTTCTCGGTTTCATTTGATTTTTTCGCTTTGTTGCTGAATCCAAAAAATCATCACTGTCATTGGGCAGTGGCTTGTTGAAAAGGATTCAAGCCAAAGAAACCTCGTCAGCTTTTCTTCGATTGTCTTTGCCTATAAATGTGATGGTTGTTTTGACGATGTATTTGTGGATCCAAACAAACGCTGTTTCTTTCCCGCCACCTTGAATTCCAAAAGGCACTCCCCGCATAGCTTCCCCATTGTCGTGGCGAATTGTGGAAGTAGCTGCATGACAGAAGAACATCGGTCAGGTGACTCATGTATTGGAGTGTGGGAAGAAGCCCACTTGAACAACAGTCGCTGCAGTTACAAAATAATTGTTTTGACTTTTAGACACAGATACAAAATTTAATCGGCACCGTAACAGTTTGTTTAATTTAAGTTTGATTTCCAAAGTTGTATTATACAGTCAACGATCCATAGCCGGAGTGCAAATTTACACTCCAACCAAAGCTGCTGGAATGCAACTCGAAATTGTAGAGTGCAAATTGCCCCTGTGAGTCCGAGCATTTTCACCCCTTGTACTCGTAAATCTTAAAAAACGGGGTTTTACCCCTAAAAATAGTTTTTACTTAGCCTAAAATACTTACCTGTATTTTATATATGCTTTCCAGTTTTGGAAATGCTACCCGTCCCAAACATGAAATTTCTACTCTCCTGGTCCTTGCAATGGCACTCCCCGGGGCTCATGACCACCGCTAGGCGGCGCCCCATTCCCGCTCATTATCACAGTTTGTCTCCCCGTTCTAGACGGTTCGACGCGGGAGGAGGGTGGGTTCCTACAGGTAAGTATTTTAGGCTAAGTAAAAACTATTTTTAGGGGTAAAACCCCGTTTTTACTGCTAGCCTAAAATACTTACCTGTATTTTATATATGCTGACTTTGTCCTACCTAAATAGGTGGCGTCGAACCCACGCCTTTGCAAGACCATCCTACCGAAATCACACAAAGTGGAACATGTGTGAACGCAGTAAGCAACTGTAGACCCTTCAGGTCCGGTAGATAACCTACAACCCTTACCTTAATACTTCACTACTTTACCTGCCGCGGTGAATTGTTACCCCCTGTTACCTGATGAGGGGGTTCCCACACGCTGTAGATGGTGGGCGATGAAGGTATTGCGGTTCCTCCAGCGACCAATTTCAGTATTTTCCTCCAACGGCGTTCCAGCTGTTAGCGCCCAAGATGTTACCCTGGTATGAACCCCGTGCATGTAACACCGCCCCTTGGCAGGAGTGTCCGAGCGACGTGCTCCTGTGAAAGCTCTGCCTATCGCTCTACCTTAGAGCCCTGGTGATGCAGGGTCGCGCGTAAAGTACCCACCATCCTTCGTGAGCTTTACGAACAGCGGGACTCGTGGCCTATCTCCACGGTACGAAATCCCTACAGCTTTAGTTTCCTCACTTAACCTTTTGGGTCAAGTGAGGAAGGCCCTCACCGCTCGGGGGGGCAGAGAACCTATCCGAGAATCCTGGTTCCAATGAAGGGGTTAAAGTTGACACCACAACTGTCGTCGGTGTCTCATCTGTCTCAAGGGTAAAAGTGAGGTTTCTGGGGAAGGCATCGTGCCACCGCTCAAACAGGGGAGGGGGGGGGGGGAGACCAGAATATGCAGAATGCATGGAGGGTCCCCCTAAGGGCACAGTATTCGCCCTATAGGGCATAGTACACCGAAGGACTGGGTAACTCGTGACCACACTGTGCTTACATATGTCTCCTTGCTTCCCCCCGACTGCCAACCCTGAATAGATGGCAGCCCTGCACCCTTGATAGCACACAGTGTCAAACCCTGGTCAAATAGAGAACTAACAACTCGTAAAGTTCCCATGGTTAAGGTTGTGATGCACTAACCGTCTTAACACTGCACCACTCCAACTACCCTCTCCACATTCCTTCATAGATCTGTAAGGAAGAGTCGCGGTGACACTTTCCCACCACGTTGGAGACTCCCTTGGATGATCCTCCTTTAACACGCTCACTTTTCACAACCTGCCGGTGTGATGGTGTGGGGCGTAAGGTTTGGGTGGAGTGTGCTGCCCAGATGCCGGTAAGGGAAGTCGACCTGGTCCGCCGACTTCAGTGTCCATAGTTCTGCCAGTTGTAAACGAATGACCCCGGCCCTTGGCCACCAAAAATTGCCCACTGGCTGTCCCACGATACTAGCAAGCCCCACGGAATGTGCGGTTGCAAGGTTGAGCTGGGATAGTCCGCACTCGGCTTTGACCCGGACTGCGAAGTTAGCCGACACCCGGACTGTGTGCAGACCGACATCGGTTGTCCGCTGCTCCATGCCTTAGACCAGGACTGGGATACGATCGTGTCCGGGCATTCCTGTCCGTTCTTGTCTCCCTCCTGGCCACTACTGAAAGCTAAGGATTCCAGTCCGGACTTGGTCCGGCCGGTCTCCATCGATACCTGGTCGGAGATTTGTGGGGCAGGCCCCAAAACCACACTGTTAGGATCGTGCTCAATGTTCATCTCCTATGTATAGGCGATGACTCGTCATCACCATACCCTGTCGTATCCACACTGCCGTCCCGTCTAGGTGAGCCCGGTAAGGTAACATTGTCCTGTAGATTCACCAGTCCGTCCCCCGAGCTGGTGTCGACGAGGCAGCCCCCAGAGCCGACGTATCTCATCGTCCTCCAAATCTACTGATGTGGCGAAATTTTCCCCCGTTGGGTAACTTCACGGGTATAACCGCCACTGGAACCATCCACTGACCTTGCCCAGATTTATCTTTCGTCTGGGAAGGCAGCGATAATGTGACAGCGACTAGTATACATAAACTCCAACTACAATGCACCAGAACGAACGAACTGCTATGGTCATGGCTGCCAACCCCTCTCCAATCCTGCCGCATTGTCATTCAAGGGTACAGCGTGTCAAGCTATCCCTTGAATCCATACAAGCAAAATCTACAAAGTGTCTAATATTTGGCTTGTTAAATTGTCTGAACAGAATCTAAAATGCCTGATGAAATGCGTGTTTTTAGGTGAAAATCAGACAAAATACACGATTTCACACATTTTGTCGGATAACTGACTTTTTCGTGTATCCTAGATACGGTAGACTTAGCATGGATGCTTGAATCACTATCACATTTCCTCCGAATTCATAAACACGTAGTCATAAAACACCCTACCAAGTCTTGGCAATGGTAGAACATGTCCCTCGCCGATCATGAAAACACCGCAGAATTCCATCATCCAATAATGGTAGCCTAGTGGTAAATACCATGTCAATTCACCCATGCACAGGCAATGCTGCTATAAAAGCCACCGTAAACGAACTTCCCAAATAAACTTTACGCTACCCTATTACCAAATTTCTGAGTCGTTAGGCTAATATTTCCAATAAAACCGTAAAATGTCAGTTCCAGGTTGACACCAAGTAAAGTGTAACTGTCTTCGGCCTGTCAGCCACCAGGGCCGTAAGCCAATTGCTCGCCAGCTGGTAACCCATACATGGTTCGTCCAAAATTCAATCAAGAAAGTGATACTTGAAAGTGAGTAGCAAGTGCAATAATTCCAAACTATTAAAACCTCATAAGATACAGGCTAAAATTACCAAAAAGTTGGCAAGATTATGAGGTTTATAATTAAATGCCGACCAAGTCGCTTTGTGAATTATAAATCATTTATTATAAAATAAATGAAGTCTTGAAACTAAGTGGTAAGCACTTAGCAGTGTTCAACAATTATTCATCGCCAAAAACATACTCCTTTAGGAGGAAGTTTTATCCGCAACACGAATAACCAAAATCCATACCATTTAATTGTCAAATTTTACTCGTTAAAATTAAGACTATCCACAGCAGTGAATGCGACTGGCGACACCACACATTCCAAGCATCGAATCACCAACAGTCATAACACAAGTTACATGGAACATGTGCTGTGGCCAAGCGACTATCAATTGCAGAGAACTAATTGACTTCCACTAAGCTTAACATGAAGCTTATAAATATATAACTTTCATCATTGGGGTATGACAAAAGTGTATAATTAACTATCTCCCTTGAATGTGTGGAAATGACAAAGCGTTACTTTAGTAGGCTTTGACAAAAAACTCAAGACTCAAACCTTACTCAAGATTGTCTTACCAATACTACATTAATAATGGAAGATTAAATTAATCTCAATTTTAAGATTAACATGCAATCAAAATTAATACATTATATATAAAATACCACGCATGATATGGCGTGCCCGCGGTTAAAAACTGCGACACCCATGTGCACCAGCGGTCTGTGACTGCTACATGTGCCATTTCGTCTAGCGCTCGGGATGTAATCAACTACCGCCTGGATATACCAGTGGTTGATGATTTTTGGCGCTATGGGATCCATCAACTGCCCTCGCGCAGAAAAGACTGGGAGAGCAGCGATAATGTGACTACGACTTAACTTCTACAACAACACACCAAGAACAGTAACAAGCAAGTTTGAGAGCATCTACCATCTCTCCATCCCTGTCGTATTGTGATTCAAGGGTACTGCGCATCAGGCCAGCCCTCGAATCACTGTCACATTTCCCAAGGTGTTAGACTAACACCAACCATCAAACACAACTAGCAATGTTTCAATGATAAACCAATTTGGAAACAATACTCGTAACCAACCCCACCCCAGCCCTCTATTTTGACCATAGTGTGTTACAGTAA
>JAHWFP010141855.1:0-39017 GCA_023313725.1 Lithobius niger | reverse complement strand
ACATTTTTCCCTGATGATTATTTTTCCGGTCGGAAGAAGATGCAGTACACGACTAAAAAATTGTTTTCCAAATTTTATTGAAATCGCAATAACTATACATCGCATCGCTTTGCTAAATCAAAAATTGCTCTGCCGTATAACTGGGACTGGTAAAGAGTAGGAATGTCGCAATCTGACCAAAACTATAACGTACTTAACATGTTACGATCGATATTACTTAGTTTCATTCAGAAATGAAACAAAAAGAACATGATGGTTTTAACTGAACTAAGGTAAAGGTTTTAGAGGTAAAAAGTGAAATAGGAGTTAGCTAATCTTTCTAGAGGAAAAAGACTTTTCGAAAAATATCGAAATTTCCCTGAATCACGGTATATGTCTATCAGATTCCCTGATTTTTTCCTGACTTTTCCAGACATGATAAATTCCCTGAATTTTTCCGGTTTTCCGGGTAGAACGCCACCCTGTGAACGTTATCCTCTCGGTGCTTTGTGTACGCTGCTGGATACGGTAGGTGCCCCACCGGTGAATTTCGATCAGATCCGAATTCAAAATATCCGCCTAACAAAAATGAGAGCTTTGTTAGGGTTCTCCTGAAACCCCAGTGCAGCGAGCAAATCCGGACGAGTGGTTACAGGAGAGGTTTTGTTAAGAGGGAGCATGGCCAAGATTTTTATATCGTACTCTTATAGTTTGTCCTGATATAAAACAAGCGGCTACAGCCACTGCCTAGTCGCACCGGTCTTCTGTCTAGTTCCTCCACTTCCAATGTTGAGGCGCACACCTCCATCATGCACTACAACAGCTATCTCTATTATACTAATTTAAAAACAGTAGCCATTACAATTGCCGGTTAAATGTGTTAGCTTTTAAGCCTGTTTTACATTTTAGGCGTAATTGTCAGCTTTCAGGCCTAATTTTAACCAGCAGTTTTAATTTCGTAAGTAGCAGCTAGCGGAAATATGGATTGTATAGTAAGCCTATTCTTTTTTGCAACACGGTGCGCCGTCAGGTACACAGTTACAGTGTTACAACGTAACGCGGAACATAGCCTATATAGATCAGTGGTAGTAGGGAAGTGGCGAGAGAGACGCTGTTGATGAAGCCAACAGCGACTCGTAGCAACTTGACGTTGCCATGGTAACATGATTTTTGGCATAATTTTAAAAAATGCAGTTTTAATTTCGTAAGTAGCAGATAGGTTTAATGGAGTGTTTGTTTCGGAGGTAAGCCTATTCATTCATGCAACAATGCGATGAGACTATTTAAACGAAGCTAAAATCCATTCGTTTTTATTGAGGATTTTAATTTAGGATTTTAATTGAACGATCAAATGTTATTATTTAATTTAGTTACGTCGAAGAAGTCTATTAGCTATGAGGAAGTAACGATGTTTTAATTTGCCATGTTATTTAACTAACTTCTCACACTGAATCTAACGTTGTAAACAATGATCGTCAATATCTGGTACCGTTGCCAAGGCTTAACGTTAGAAACTCGACGCGTCGTCCAGTTAGCCACCGATACTGCCACCAGTTGCGCTACTTACACCCCAAAGATGAACTGCGGACTGAACTGTGAAAGGTACGTGTGACACGCGATACGCGGATTTTAAACTTAAAACACTGCATTGACATCAAATAATTAAACTTTAACAACAATGGCTTCACGCTACGTACCTCTTTGTTCAGTCGACGACAAAACAAAGCCTCCGGAGGTTTAATTTCATGAATTTCAAGCAAAAGAACAACCAAGGTACGTGTGTATTGTACTGTATGGTACGCTACGGCGTTTCCAATTCTCATTAAAAATGTGTTAAACGATCCATTGACGTAGCAGTAAATCGTCCGAAGACTTAAAGAATAGTCACCATTACCATAACATAATCTTCGTTTAGCGCTGCAACACCGGTCAATCTAATAATGAGAAGATATCACGTTTTTGTGCATCCCGCTAACACTAATCAATGCTACGATTGGGGTTTTTCGTTCTTCGTGCTTTCAGTTCAGCGCAACGCTTGGACGACGCGTCTAGCATGCTACGTGAAACCGAGCGTTAAGCCTTTACGTATAGGTAGCCTTGCCGTTGCGAACTTGAAAAAACCGACGGACGGACGGATGGACAAAGTCGTTGCAATAATCTTCTCAGCCGGTACGGCTGTACAGAAGACTAAAATGGAATCATCTTAGTTTTTAATAAGGAAACACAATCTCACAGTCTCATATAAATTTTTTCTTTCACTTCCTTAATTAAATTACGTCAGCCAGAGTAGAAATCTAAGAAAAAAAATATTGTGGGCGGAATTCCCTTTTCACCGAACCAAAATATTCTTCCAAAATTTAACATTACACTAAGGTAAAGAAGCAATTCTAGGAAATTTGTGATCAGTTGTGGTTTCTGATGTTGCGTTTTTAGCAGCATTGAGCACGGCAGTCCAAGGGATGTAAAATGATTTTGGAAAAAAAAAATTATTCGGCGAAACGGGATTCGGCAAAACAGGTATACACGCCGCAACCATGCTGGTTCCGCCTCTGAGGCATCCATCCAGTAAGAAACAAACAGAAACTTGTTTCCCCTGCCATATGGACTGGAAGAAGGGTTCATAATGTGAATGGAAGAAGTCAAAACGGACAGAGCAGGAATAGTCCTGGTGGCAGTTGTATTAAGCATATTTGCCCGCAAGACGAAAAAATGCCTCGCAGCCGCTCTCTGTGTTGAATTTTGTGCAAATAGGGCCTACACTTGGCTTGAAGTATCCGAGAGTTTGAACATTCGACGATGAGATATCAGAGAGCAGCAGCTGAAACGTGGTCGCAGCGGAATTTGGGACTTGCATCCAGGTGGTCACGTGGGAGATTTTACAAGGTTCCAAAGTATTACAAATGCTCAAAATATTGGGAAAGCTCCGAGAAATAAAGTAGGGTTCATTATTAGACGTTCACAACCTACATTTATGATTTTACATCAGTTTTACCAGACATTTAAAATACCCTTCCTCCTTCCGACTTATCACATCCTTGCAGCGATCTGAATTCGTGGCGACCTCACCTAAAAAAAAGCCATGCAGCGAACTCAAATTCACGTACTTAGTAGGATCTCGTTCAACACGAGGCTTGGACGTGAAGTGACAAGAGCAGCACCAGCGTCATCAATAACACTTTAGACGGTTCGCAGCCAAGCATTGCAACGGCGCTGGTCCGTGCGAACGAAAACTCGTTTGTTTGGTTAAGGCTGTTCTGTGGCAAGGCGATTTGCTTCGAAATTGAAGAATAAATCCTGACAAAAATCAGCCCTCCTTTTCTCTCCTATATACCTTTGCAACAACAACGAAGGAAAAAATTCTGTCTCTTTTCAGCCAGTGAGGTGGAAAGCAACGCCCTCTAACGTTCAATCTCTGCGCGCGACAGTTCAATTTTCTCAGGAAGAAAATAATCACTTGAAGAAGTGTTAGCACATACGCACTAGGGACTTGGTGGCTTAGCTAGCTACATTTTTTTTTGGGTTTTGTTGCCGGGATCGCTGGAAGGAAGGTAGGGGGGGGGAAGGATTGGAAGACCGTGTTTTCACCCACTAGACCTCATATTCATAAATCTTTACACAGATTCCCTGCTCTTGCTTGCCTGAAAGGCAATGACGCAGACGACGAACTGAGAAAGCAAAAAAAAAAAAAATCCCTTTGGGCGAAAAGTTGCCCGAATCAATAAAGCTGGTCGAAGCAACAAGAAGCTCTTTTAATCCACATGCCATTTTTTGTCAAAGACCCGGCCCTCATATACCGACGAACGACCCAACGTTGCTCAAAAGCATGAAGTATGGCCTTGGAAATCGAGTCTTCCTGTCCTATATTCATCAAAGCACTCCACATCGGCTGTGCGCAACTTGATATGGAGAAAACTTATCTAACAGGCTGAAACTGTTACATGGCTATAGTATATTTGGTGGCATGGGAAAGCACGCACTGCCCTGCTCTCCCTCATTACTCATAACACAATGCGGATATTGCACTGGGGTAGGAAATAACGTTGTCCTTGGATGATAAACTTATTAATGAGCGTGCCAAGTTTTAAACCGGTGCATCCAGTGATTTTGGTCACAGGATGCGATTGAGTGAGTGAAGCGAACGGGAATCAGCGTTTGTTAGCCAGTGTGAGCAAAAATTGTATTAAAGAATCTCAATCCGGTGAAAGTGTTAGCCTGCAGGTGTGGCGTAAAATTTGGATTGAAGAAACTTAATTCGGTGAAACATCGAAATACACACGAGCATCCAAAGCGTACCAGTGTTGCAAACTGTGGATCTAAGACCAGCCGTGCGTAGCACGGGCTTCCTCTAGTAAAACCATAAAAAGCAATAATAACATGTTCTTTCTTCCCTTTTTCTACATAAAATACTTAGCCATCAAAATATTAATAGAATTCTAAGGACATAATAATATTCACTAAGTCTTCATTTAGTTCGTTCATTTATCAACCATTCTTTTATTTTCAATTTAATTTGGCCATATCCTGTTAATTTCATGACTTCCCCTGGCAGTTTATTAAAAATCGTTGCAATATAGTAACTTTTCAATTTCATACCATATAGATGTTTTTTTTTATCATCGGAATTTCATATCTCAATGATTTGTTTCTTAATTAGTTTTTTTTTTTTATTTAAACAATTTAATAATTAGTTCTTAATTGCGGAAGTATTGACTCGTGCCAGAACATTGTGTCAAAATTCGTGTAGGTGCCCGAAACTGTTGTGTAATCTTACTTGGACCTGGGCAAGACGAAAAAATGCGGAAGCGTCATGTTATTGGTCAAATCGAAGTCGCGACGCTTACAAACGTCAACACGCAAGTCTCGATCCGGATTTCTTCCTGTTGATTCCGGTGATACTGGCTGGGTTACCAGCCGTAACACAGTGAAGGTAGTTGGTATTGGGTTCATACTAAACGTTAGGTTGCTGTTTGCCAGCGTAGCCTTCTGATTTGTACGACTCAAGGGGCCAGTCCGGCAGGAAGACTGACCGGTACCTAACTGCAATTCTTACCGTAAGATCAGCTTTGAGGTACAGGCAATCTGGAAATTGCGTGAAAACTCAGAAACTTTGCGTTTTCTCTAATTGTTGCACTTATATTTAAATAAAATGGCAAACTTGACCATTTTACTTTCGGTAGGAATGGTCAAATGTTTCAGTTAACGTCTGAAATAATAGTCAGCAAGATTAGCTTGGTTGTTGTTAGTTGGCGGGGGTGATATGACTGCATTCCTAGGTGAACAATCTTTTTGCATTAAGCTTGGTATGCCGTGCAGAAAACTAGGCGGCAGCTATAGTGGTATACTCTGATATCACTACCTTGATTTGCTAAAATTCCAGAGTTTTTTCACCCTTGTGGGTTGGTTTCTGATATCACTTCTTTTGTAGTTTATTTTTTTTTTGCATCCTATTTTTACCATTGCAGTTAGCGAATTAGTCATTCATTTTTACTGCAGCCACAGCTTTTTTTTCTTAAGGGGTATGCGTTTTATATCTCGAAGTTACTGCATAATGCACAAATCCGTTTCTTTGCACATTTTCTCATTTTTGTTTATCTTTTTCCATAATTTCCCTCCCGTGGTTTTTGTATCGTCATAGATTTTTAGCGTCTCTCTTAATTTGTTACTGGTTTTCGTTAGTTTGTTTTTACAAATTCTTTTAATACGGTAGTAACATTGCTTAAAAACTGAATAAAACTTGTAATCCAGTCCCTGGCCTATACCCCCGTAGGAATTTTTGAGTGGACGGATGAAACCTGTTACAGTGGTCAGGCACATTATAGTAGATTAAAAAAAAAAAAAGAGGTAGACGTCTGAGAAACTTCATCAGAATTTTCCAGCCACCTTTTTCCAATATGGCCGTTTTTTTCGATGAAATTCAACATATCGTTATGCTTTCAACTGTGTTATCGGATTACAAAAGAGTTGTATCGGCTTCTGGGTGATTAAAACACGTTTGTAATTAAGCCACCTTTACAATGCTACTAAACCTATGTAAATATGTCAGCTGGAAATGATTTAGAAAAATAAGGTGTATGCAAATCAATACAAAAACGTACAGTACTACTTAGAACACAACAATTGCTTTTATATTTATTCTAAAAAAATTGAAACCACTTACAGAGGTTAGCAGTAAGTGTTTTTCGAAACAATTAAACAATAAGGAAAGAATAGCTCCCACCTTTCAGAAAATCTTAAGCATGTCCATTTCGGGCTATTAAAGGGGTCGCAAGAGCACTTTCAATTCGAAAATCAGCATACGCTTTCATCGCTACGCCATACCTCTTCACCTTTAAATGGGCGTAGGATGGTTCCAATCTAAGTTAAACGATTTCGGTTACGGTTGATGGAAAGAATAGATCCACACCTTGATCTACGGGCTATTAGAGGGGTTGCAAGAGCACTTTCAATTCGAAAATCATCTTACACTTTTGCCACTATACCATATACTTTTCACCTTTAACTGTCGTGAGGCTGATCCGTATATAAGTTAGACGATTTTTGTTAGGATTTATGGAAAGAATAGATCAGCACTTTTCAGAAAATCTTAGTCACGTCCATTTGAGGTATTAGAGGGGTCGCAAGAGCACTTTGAATTCGAAAATCACCTTGAATTCGAAAATCAGCTTGAATTCGAAAATCACCTTGTGCTTTTCCACTACCCCATTACATTTCACCTTTACGTGGGTGTAGGACAGTCCCTATATAAGTTAAATGATTTAGAGTAGGATTGACGGAAAGAATAGATCCCCAACTATCTGAAAATCCTAAGCAAGTCTATTTTGGGCTATTAAAGGGGTCGTAAGAGCTCTTTCAATTCGAAAATCACCATACACTTTTGCCGCTATGCCATCACCTCTTCACCTTTAAATGGGCGTAGGACGGTACCTTTTTAAGTTACAATAACTGTTGCGATTGATGGAGCGAATTGATCCCCACCTTTCATAAATTCCTCAGCATGTCCAATTCTGGCTATTAAAGGGCTCGCAAGAACACAAAAATCACTATAACAACCAATTGAAAAAGAGATCGTTTTCGCTAATTAAGGGTGATACACTTCAAATACAATTTTAGGGTTGAAAGGCTACATTTATGTAAAAGATGAAAAAGTCCAAATTTGTTTTGGGTTTAAAATTTTCCCCCCCCCCCCCCCCCGAAAACGGTTTTTTGGCTGTAATTCCGTAACCGTCAACAAATCAAAAGCATAATGTGACGCAAAAACGTTCAGTACATTATTCTGGATACAATTCTGGACTTTTATATCTTTTACGTGAAAGCAACCTTTGAACCCCAAAATCGTATTTAACGTATATCACCCTTAATTTGGGCAAACGATCCTTTTTTCAATAGGTAGTTATAGTGATTTTCGTTTTCAGAGAGCTCTTGTGAGACTCTAATAGCCCTAATTGAATATGCTTAGGACTTTCGGAAGTTGGGAATCGATTCTTTCCATTAATCGTAACAGAAATTGTTTAAGGTAAAAAGGAACCGTCCTACACCCATTTAAAGGTGAAGAGGTAATGGCATAGCGGCGAAAGCGTATGGTGAATTTCGAATTCAAAGTGCTCTTGGGAGCCCTTTAATGGCCAAAAATATACATGCTTTGGGATCTTCAGAAAGCTGAGGAGCTATTCTTTCCATCAATCATAATCTAAATCATTTAACTTAGATAGATTTAATTTAACGTCCTACGCCCATGTAAAGGTGAAATGTAATGCCGTAGTGGAAAAGCGCAAGGTGATTTTCGAATTCAAAGTGCTTTTGTGATCCCTCTAATAGCTCAAAATGGACATGCTTAGAATTTTCTGAAAGGTGGGGATCTATACTTTCCATCAATCCTAATCTAAATCGTCTAACTTAGATACGGAACGTCCTAAGCCCGTTAAGAGGTGAAGAAGTAATGGTATAGCGGCAAAAGCGCATAGTGATTTCCGAATTCAGAGTGCTCTTGCAACCCCTCTATTAGCCAATGGACATGCTTACGATTTCCTTAAAGCTGTGGATCTATTCTTTCCACCAATCCTAACCGAGATCGTCTAACTTAGATGCGGAACGTCCTAAGCCCGTTTAAAGGTGAAGATGTAATGGCATAGCGGCAAAAGTGTATGGTGATTTTCGAATTTGTTGTGCTCTTGCGAAGCCTCTAATAGCCCGAAATAGACATGATCAGTATTTTCTGAAAAGTAGGGATCTATTATTTCCATCAACCCCATCCGAAAAAGTCTGACCTAGATACGGACAGTCCTAAGCCCATTTAAAGGTGTATTAGTAATGGCATAGTGGCGATAGGGTATGGTGATTTTCGAATTCAAAATGCTCTTACGACCCCTCTAAAGGCCCGAAATGGACATGCTTAGGATTTTATGAAAGCTGGGGATCCATTTTTTCCATCAATTCTAACCGAACTCGTTTAACTTAGATAGGGACCGTCCTACACCCACGATGTGGTGAAAGGTAATGCTGCAGTGGCGAAAACGTAAGCTGATTTTCGAATTGAAAGTGCTCTTGCGACCCCTCTAATAGCCCGAAATGGACATGCTTAGGATTTTCTGAAAGGTGTGGATCTATTCTTTCCATCAACCCTAACCGAAATCATTTAATTTAGATTGGGACCATCCTACGCCTATTTAAAGGTGAAGAGGTATGGCGTAGCAATGAAAGCGTAAGCTGATTTTCGAATTCAAAGCGCTCTTGCGACCCCTCTAATAGCCCGAAATGGACATGCTTAAGATTTTCTGAAAGGTGGGGAGCTATTCTTTCCATATTGTTTAACTGTTTCGAAAAACACTTACTGCTAACCTCTGTAAGTGGTTTCAAATTTTTAGAATAAATATAAAAAACCAATTGTTGTGGTCTAATAGCACTGTACGTTTTTGTATTGATTTGCATACACCTTATTTTTCTAAATCACTTCCGGCAGACTATTTACATACGTTTAGTAGCATTGTAAAGGTGGCTTAATTACAAACGTGTTTTAATCATCCAGAAGCAGGTACAACTCTTTTGGAATCCTGTAATACAGTTGAAAGTATAACGGTATGTTGAATTTTATAAAAAAAAACGGCCATATTGGAAAATTGCGGCTGGAAAATTCGGATGAAGTTTCTCAGATGTCTACCTCTGTTTTTTTTAAATCTACTTTAATGTGCCTGACCACTGTAACAGGTTTCATCCGTCCACTCAAAAATTCCTACAATTTACAATACAATTTGTTTTATTATTACTATTTTTGGGTTTTATTAATTTTAATTTGCAGGTACTTAACCGGCGGTGTCTTTCATTTATTTTTTGTACGTCAGGTGGAAAAAAATTCATCTTTTGAGTTAGAGTTTTTGAAGTTTCCACACTTCATTGGTTTCACTTCATTGATACTTCATTGACCTGCTTGATTTGACAAGATTTTTCTGGATTATTGGCATCACCGTTTTCCATTAATTCTTTATTAATAAAAAAAACGCAATAGCAAAATTTTTCAAAGTCCAAACTTTTTTGTTAGCACCCTCCAGAACCGTAAAGGGAGCGTTCTATTAGACATCATCTGACCCTTTACGGTTCTGGAGGGTGCTAAAAAAAGTTTGGACTTAAAAACACACATGGATTAAGGCAAAATTGGGTCAAATTTTTTATTTTTGGTGTTGCTTTTTTTATGGACCACCCTGTATTTGACCCAATTTTGCCTAAAGTGTTATAACTCCTGTTATTTTTCAAATTACTTTTCGTAATAGCTCTGTTAAGTTAGCTGATCTTTTCCATTTTAGCGTTTGTTAGGTGGTTGTTAAGAGGTAGGGCAAATAACGGATTTACAAGGTTACCCAAAAAAGAACGGATTGACATTTTGACAAGAAGGTCTAAGATGTGATCTACGCATTGATTGGCTGCTGCTACTATGCCGTAACAAAATATGCTGTCCTTAATGAAGGAACTGTGTAGCTATGTCCAGACAGCGCCCTTGACATCAGTGATACGATGAATAGCATACACTAGAAATAACTGTCCCTCCAAAAGGAGCACGTTAGTCGTTCTTGGATAAATTTTATCCGTTTTTTTTGGGGGGGATTACTGATGTAATAGCGGTCACTAGGTATGTTACAAATAAATACTATTGCCTAACTAAACAAAAAACGGCTTCGCATTAGAGCTCGTATCCACATACTCACGGCTCTGAAGGTACACAAATAAAAACGGATTAGAGTTCACTCGAACGCAACGAGCTATAATTTGAATTCCAATTCCAGGGAACAAGCACTACTCAATGGTTATGGCAGAAACAGAACGAAGTATGTGTTTGAAATGTTCAATGTTTGTGCGTGCGTGCATGTGTGTTACAAATAAATACTATGCCATAAACATGGCCAGTAAGTGGCTTAGCAATTATCGGGCTTTAACAATGTCACGAGCAATATGGGGAACAATATTTTGGATCAGAGGTGGCGTGTTCTTAACGTATACGTAAAACTAGCATTACAAATTACTGCAATCTTTGCTGTTAGCACCCTTCCAATAGTCGGGCCATAAAAGCACTATTCCTATGATAGTCAAAATTGAACTGAATACCAAATTCCAACCAGGGCAGTCGCATAAATTATTTTATTTGCGTGGCGTAAAATTTTATAAGTATTTGTTTCTGTAACAGAAAATCAACGATGTTTACATCCTATTTTTGCTTAGAAGCTGCTGGGTGACACATTTTACTGAAAGATAGGTAATGCTATGTGGGTTCATTCAACAATTTCTATGCTGTTTGGCATTTCAGTTGGTCGTGCCATTCCGGAGTTCCGGAGCTCTGAACAATCGGTTTTATTGTTGTGTGTTGTTTTAAACAATGTTATAAGACATCAACGCATATCAGGAAATGCATATGTGTAGAGAGAGAGAGAGAGAATAAACTTTCTTTGGGCTTGTGGCCCGTAGCCGTACGCCCACCCTAGAATTAAAATCTACACACACTTCAACGTCCATGTACGACACGCAACACTCATACTAAAAGATTTGTCGCGCACCTATCCACTCGGGACATAGCGCCGGCAACACTCATACTATACAAATGCAGCACAAAATCCCAAAACAGCAACAACACTACAACAACTCCTTCAATGCACTTCATCCAAGCGATGCAGTACGCTATCTACTACAATATCCACTACAATATCTACTACATTGTCCACTACAATATTGCGACTAGGTGCACATGGGGTCATATGAAAATCCCTATCGACTTGCAGAAACACGCAATCGCCCGGAATTTGATAGCTGTAGACTTAGCGTCAGTCACTGCAAGCAACGAGGAAATAGAGGGACCCTTCAACAGCCAGGGATGCAGGACCTTACGCTTGGTGCAATATGTCGGGCACAATAACAATAGATGCACTGGATCACTTACAGTTCCACATCTCCGACACAAATTGGTGTCGCACCACCCAAGACGGAACCTGTGGTGCGGCAGCAAGGAGTGGCCTGTACGCAAACGCGAGAGTTGCGCACCTGCCACAAAGACATGTTATCAAGAACGGACACGCTGGTACACTGCGGTTGAATTCCAAATAGCACCTTACCATTACTTGCAGCTGTCCACTCCAAATTCCACAGACGCAATGTCCCTAGACGCAGAGTGCTTCTCACACCCTTCACTGATTGTGTCAGTGAAACCATGCAAGTGCTTTCAAACACTGCACTTTTTGCTAAACCGTCAGCACTGGCGTTCCCTGGGACTCCACTGTGGCCTTTAACCCACTGGACTGACGGGATAGATACTTGCTGGGCGCACCACAACTTCCAAAAGACACTGTGTATCACCGGGTCCAATACCGCGAAGGTCTCAAGAGCTGCCCATAGCGAATTGATGCATGAACGCGAGTCCGTATACAAGGTGAATTCTGGTAGCTGTAGATCCGCTATAATATCCATGGCCACAGAGATGGCAACCATCTCGCAGAGACAAAGACAGAGGTCGCGCCTGGCAAAGCTCGGCGTACCTCTATATTCAAGGATGGGATACATACACCAATGCCACCAATGGCAAAAAAGAATCATCACAAAATACCAGATAAGCACCCTTATTCCCCGTCTGGAAAACTGCTAACACCTGTGAGCACCAAAACCATGGACACTCAGGCCGCACCATAGCAACACTGACCTGTAGGTCCGTAACAGAGTCGCACCCCTACCCACTGCACCCAGGCATGCTCTGGCAGCGTTGCCGAGGGTCAGATAATCTATCACAACACGTGAAACCGGGTCTACAGGACTTCTGCTCACATTCCGTAAACACTGGGCAAGTAAGTGCTCATCCGCACGCATATGCAGTGGTGGCTTACATGCTTCTACCCAAAGGGCAGCAACTGGTGTCGTAATAAGACACCCCGTTACCACATGCAGACACTCGCTCAATGCGACTTGCAGCGAACGTAAATGCCTGGGAGTGGTACACTAAAAACGGTAGATGAAAGTCTATCACCGACCTAATGAAGCCATGATACGCCAACCGCAGTGCTCCGCGCTTGACTTTACGACTGTGAGACAAAACCCACAAAACTGGTAAACGGCTCGCTATCCTGTGACGAAGAGTGCTTGTATGTTCAGTCCATTCAAGTCCTACATTTAGTCATACGCCAAGATAGTGGACAGTTTGAGATGGCACATACAGAAATTGGAATAGCTTGTACACTTGCTGCTCTTGCAAAAACCAAAACTTCCGTTTTTGTCCGGCACAAGAGAAAGCCCACGTGGTGCTAGGCTTGCAACAACAGAGTCAAGAGCACGCTGAACATGCACAGCAATCGTAACCGGGTCTGGTCCAACGAACCACAACGCCATATCGTCAGCGTGGCAGACGATGTTGATGCGTAAGCCGAGTTCCTGCAGCACTCCATTAATGACTACTGCAAAAAGAACTGGGCTCAGACAACTGCCTTGTGGTAAGCCCCGATCTGTGGTGGCTTGAGCCGACCAGCAGCCATCCATCCTTGTTGCAAAGACCCAATCTCCGAGAAGCGCTATAATAGCCTCAAACAAACCCGCAACTCCCATAGCCCCCAGAGCAGCTTTGACTCAGTTAATGTTGACCGTACATATGCTACTCTTATGTCTAAGAAGACCGCAACTACTACTTGAACCCTTGCCTCACGTACACCTGACAGCAGATAAATAACAGCATCTTGGGATAAACGACCATCCCTATAGCCAAACAGTATTGGGTACAAACATATATTGTAGACTAAATGCCAACACAAGCGGAATAACAAACATCCGTTCAAACACCTTACGCACGCAAGACAGCAGTGCTATGGGCATGTAATTACTAATATATGACTTCTGACTACCCGTTTATGTACAGGAACTAAGATCGTAAAAAGCCAGGATGGCGGCAGTGCTCCACCATCCAATAGCGACTGTAAGAACTACAACTCTCTTTCCGCTTATGGAAACATCTGTTTCAGCTGCTGGTAACAGACGCCATCAATACGAACAGCACTATTTGCCTTGCACTTAGCCAGTGCCGCACGAAGCTCGGACACCTGCAAAGGCGCCTCAAGCAAGGTACTAACACTACATTCAGTTTGCATGGCTGGTGGCTCGGAACCAGTGGGGAAGGCACGTACACTCGCAAACCACCTATTACAGGCATCAGCAAGTGCCTCGCCTCACAACACCGACTGATTTGGGGCCCCTGTAACTGGGTCCTGTCCTTATCTCCAAGGGATTTTCACCTTGCCATCCTGTGGACACACTGCACGCCACGCATCTGTCAAAGATCCCGCAGCTTCAACAGCAGCACAAACTCGCATTGGGTACTGTGCCTTTTCGGTCCGAAGCAAAAAAGCTGATTCATTGGTGACAGCTCTGTACTCCTGCCATAGGAGCGTTGAGGGGCTTCTCTTCCATTGACGATAAGCACGCCTCCTGTCTCTAACTGCTATCGTACAGACTCTAGTCCATCACACTGGTCGCGCTGTACTACATGGACGCAACACTATACCACGCTTCACCAAAAACCTTTTAAACCACCCATCAAAGCTCTCGTTATCCACTAATGGCTTATGTCGTTTTTGCGCACTATGCCGGGTAGGTAAACTGGCAGACAGAGGCTGCAGGGCAATCGGGAAGTGCTCACTTCCCCTCAGATCAACAGAGACCATGAAGTGAAAAGCTCCACTGATCCCTGACGTACAGAGAAAAAGATCCAACACCGACTCCTGCAAGACTCCATCTTGCCAGCGTACAAACGTCGATGTCCCATCTTGAACAATTTCGTAGGGAAGCCCTTCTAAAGCCTGCAATAAGTGCCTACCTATCGTGTCTGTATAATAACATAATAATATTACATTTATCTGCACATAAAAGGCAGAAGGGAAGTGTAAGGATTCGTTACCGAACCGCTTACTGCAGATCCAGATTAAAAGTGTATATTAGGTTTGCAAAGAGTAATGCTCGGGGCGCAGAAGGAAGGGCGAAGGATAGAGGTGGTTAGAGGTGTCTTGAAGGAATCCAGCGTTGGGGCAGAAACTAACGAATCATCAAGAGAGTTCCAAACTGGTACCACTCTCAGAGCGAAGAAGAACCTCCGAGAATTAAGACGGAATGTCGGAAGGACGAGCTTCACACAGTTACCGCAAGTCTTGGTGAATGCGTTAAACTCGAAAAATGGTAGTTCCAAAGGGAGCATGCAGTGTACAATCTTAAAAGTTAGAAGAAGGTCCGTTCTCAGGCGCCTGCACTCAAGTGTATCTAGCTTGAGGAGATGCAGTCGTTGACTGTATGGCAAAGAATACATACCAGGTAACGCTTTAGTGTGTTTCCTTTGAACGTCTTCAATCCGATCAACATCTTTAAGGAGGTTAGGTGATCAGACCTGACTAGCATACTCAAGCAGTGGACTAACAAAGACCTTATAAGCCCAAACACCGGTGTTACGGTTTCCAGAGTTAAAACAATGACGAACCATCGCTGATCTGCGACTGGCTGCCGCAGCAATAGAAGTACAGTGAGTGATGAATTTCAAATCATTCTGAAACCATACTCCAAGATCGCGGAAACAATCAAAAGTTTCCCTCAGTTGGGAATCACCAAGTAAATAATGAAGGTTGCTGCAGGATCCACCAATAGCGAAACTGTGACATTTGTCGGAGGATAGAGGTAGGTGCCATTTAAGGAACCATTCAAAAATAGAGTCGATACTGGACTGCAGACAAGATGTGTCTACCTGTGAATTAACAAGGGAGTGAAGTTTGAGATCGTCAGCAAACTTTTCCTAGGAAACAGAATTTCCATTGCAGTGAGGTCGTTAAGAAAAATAATAAAAAGAAGTGGTCCCAAAACGGAGTCCTGTGGGACACCACTGATGATATCAGCAGGCGAGGAAAACTTGCCCTCAACGACAACACGCTGAGTACGTTTACTCAAAAAGGCGGAAATCCATGACATAAGATTTCCTTGGAAACCAATTGAGTGAAGCTTAAGGAATAATTTAGAATGGATGACAGACTCAAGTGCTTTTTTAAAATCAAAGAGAATGATGTGAGTTTAGATGCCCAAGTTGAACGCCTCTGACCATTTATCAAGTGCCACAAGTAGTTGATGCACTGTGGATCGCCCAGGCATAAACCCAAACTGTTCAGAGCTAATAAGGTTAAAAGCATTAATATGTTTAATCATCGAGTCTTTAATCGGGGATTCCATAATTTTGCAAGGTACAACAGTTAAGGAGATTGGTCGATATTTTTTTGGGTCAGAGGCATTCCCTTTTTTAAAAATAGGGACAACTGATGCAGTGGACCAAATGAGGGATAGAGCCCCCGTGGAAAAAGAGTGAAAAAATGATGTGAAGAGCAAGCGCAATTTGATCACCAATTTTCTGGTAAAAAAAAAAAGGAAGTGAAACCAGGAGGGTCCATAGAGTGGCTAGGCTCGAGGCTGCGCAAGGCTTTGCAGATATCTGCCACCCCAAATACTACATCAGTACAGACAGCGGCTGTACTAGGAGTATGAAGCGAGCGAAAAGAAGGCGAAGGGCCGTCGTCCACAATACCGTGTCGAGAAAACTGGGAGTTAAAACCGTCAGCCTTTTCAAACGGAGAAGTAATTACATTATCAAGTACTTTAAGGTTGGGGGGGGGAGGGGTATAAGAGTACGAATAGATTTTGATTTAAAATGGTAAAAGCGGAAGAGGGCCGAGGGACTTGATTCCTCCAGAATTTTTTTTTCAAGTTCAATGGTAAGATCTTTATGTACTGTGAATAAGATTTTTTGAATGGAGGAATAAGTAAGTAGATTTCAATGGGTCCTGTTGGCACGCAAGCGATGCCAGGCAGCAAGTTTTTTCCTCCGAATAGACGATAGTTCCGAATGAACCCCTATCCGGACCTAGCGGCGAGAAGACGCGTACGTGCAAAGGTCAGCACAACTGCGCAAGATGAACAGGAAATGGTTCCAAGCGGAACTTACATCGGCAAACGCATTGAGTTCAAATCTCCAGTCAACACACTCCAGTGTTTCACGCAGCTTGTCGAAATCAGTGAATTTTGATGGACGGCCCAACGGAAGTGAAATTTTATGGTGAAGCTTAAAGTTGACCATATTGTGATCACTGATGCCAAGCTTCTCAACAATGTCAATGTCAAAAATGGCCGTTCATCATCTGTAAGAATAATATCGAGAATATTTCGGCGGTGGGTGGGTTCTGTTGCCAACTGTTGTGCAAAACCCCAGTTAGAAATTTCCTCTAAGTAGTGTTCTGGACACCATCAGTGAACGAGAAAGTGTTCCAGTTTGCAGTGGAAAGTTTTAAATCACTGAGTACAATATTAGAACAATCAGGAACCAATGCTGACTTGATGTATGCAGCAGTTTTAGAAAGCAGATCGATATTAAAACCATGTGGGATATAAGACAAGATAAAGTTTAGTTTCAATTTTGGGAGTCTAACTGTAAAGGATCCAACTTCGTTGGCAGAGCTGCTCAGGAGAAGGTTAATTCCTTTACGGTAAATTAAAGCGATTCCTCCCGCATGGAAGCCGCGGTCACGGCGAATGACTTCAAAAGGGAGACCATTAAGTATTAATGCATCAGGCATGGTGTCGTTACGCGAGGTCTCAGTCACAAAGATCAGGTCAAGCGTGTTAGCAGCCAAAAGTAAGTGGAAAACCTCTAAGTTAGCATATAAGCTGCGTGCATTGATTGAGCACAGAGCAATTAAGGTTATGAGAAGGGGTAATGCTGTAAGTGTGATAAGTGGTGTGATCAGACGATGGACAGACCAAATTGGGGGTGTAGCAGTGAAGTTGCGGCGAGGAGGGAGGTGGTAACGTTAAAGTTTCCAATTACTGTATCCAGTTTCCCAACGGGACTCCAGCAGGTTAGTTTGGGGTCCAATCGAGGATTATATGTAAAAGTTCATCAGAAAGGATTTTCTTTCCTTGACTGGTAAGGTGCACAACATCCCTAGCCATCAAGGATCTGTTGGAAAAGATGTGCCGGTCCATCGAAACAAAGTTCCAGTTTTCATGAATGCATCTTGAGCGTAGGAGGAAGTTAACATATGAAATCCTGCAGTCATCTGCGGAGTCCAACGAAAGAAACGTTAGATAGAGGTCTAATATAACGTACTTCGAAGGCACATTTGGCGAGGCACTCAACGATTGTATCCGGGAGGTCACAGTGAGTGTTGTTGGATCCCACACAGAGCACAACTTGGACGTCCTGGTCAGCATTTTTAAGGATTGAGTTAAGCTTGCTCGAGATTTGCTAGTCTGTACAGCCAGGGAAGGTCCACGTAATGGAATTAGGAATGGCATGGGTCCTGAGAGCACGTACATTTGAATCTTCAATGATAATAATTTGCTTTGTACCCTTAGTGGTGCTGCTGGGATTGTGACAAAACTTTGAGGAACCTGCAGGGTTGTATTTGTTTAAGTTCACAATGGATTCTTGGCAGGATCTGGTAAAAGGCTGACTGGCATCGGCCTTTTTTCCGTGTTGCCTGGCAAAAGATGGTTTCCTTTCGAATGCTGACGAATTGGTTTTGCTTTTGGCTTCTGGCGGGTAGTAATGGAGGAGGGGAGAACGAAATTGGTTGGAGATTTTGTACCAGTACTAGACTGATGAGGGACCGGTGCATTGGTGCAATTCAGAGAATGGGCCGAAGAACGGGGAGCAGGCCTAGGTGTAAGTGATAGTGTTGCAGCGGGTAAAAGAGTAACATGTAACGACTGTATGTAACGACCCCCACTCAACATGATGAGCATTAAAGTCTCTGCAGATAATGCTTGGTAACTGGAACTGTTGCAGCCACGGACGCCAATCAGTGCTGGTCGTACGACGTGTTGCGTGCAAAAAGACAATATTTGTCCCCCGTCTCTCTCGTCCATACCCTAAGCGCACATGCATCAATTTCAAGACACCTGTTGAATGGAAGAAGGATGTAAGGTAACAAAAACGTTTACTTTTGATTCTGGGCACGAAGAAACACAGTCTGCATTCACAAGCGCAGGAGACAGACTGCATTCCCCACCTGCCTCTTGCACACCCAGGATGACTACATGCTGTAAGTAGTTCCTCTGTTTCACCCTGCTTACATCTTATACCACGTGCATTCCGTGAGCAAATGGTGTAGTAATTACAAGTGAATTAAGTGTTCTTATGAACCCCATGTGCTCCCAGAAGTACAACGAATCTCTGCATTGTTAGTTGCTTCTTGCAATACGTCATGTACTACAGCAAGCCCAATCAGCGGTGTTCCATCAGAATCAGAATTGCCGTCTAGGCTGAAGATTGTTTGTTGTTTGTTTGTTTTATTTACAGAGCTTAACCCATTGGGTCACCAGCCCCCAGCAACAAAACAATTGTACACAATAAATATCTAGCTACAATAACCTAATAACAAATATGTCCATGGTTACAAAACTATTTACAAAAACCTTCCAGACATTGAGCAGAACTTCACCACTGAGCGTAAATTATTGCTGTTAAACTGCCCTGCATGCGGCGAAACACCAAGAACTTCTAGGAGTGTCGAAGCACGGAAATGTGAAAGTCGCCGCTGGCTGTACAATACGCACTCCATCAGAAAATGCTCCACTGTTTCCGCCCCCAACCCACACATGCATAAGGGGTTTATCCGGTCGTCCAACTTCGACGCAAAGCCATTAAGATTTGCTTGTCCAAGCCTCAATTTAGAAAGCAAAGTTGACTCTGTTTTCTGAGTTGGCTGAAGATTAAACAGTTGCTTATAATGCTGGTGAGCCAACAATTCGTGCTCACGTTTAGGAAACAAGAAGAGGAAGCATTATTAACACTGGCGAGTGTTAGTAAGGGTCGACCGAGGATCTCTGTGTTAAACTTTCAACTTTGAGAGCTTATAACTCCATCAAAATTAAAAAAATTTAAACCAAATTTGGAACCTAGCCTTGACTAGTCAAGGCCTGTCTACAGTCCAAAAATTATGAAATTCAGTCCAGCCAAACCCGAGATACAGAGAGGGGCCAAATAGACAACTTCTTGTTCTTGGTCTTGTTCTGGGGATGTACCTTTCGTCTGTCCTCTCTACAGGTCAAACTATTTGTCCTGTAAAGCTGGTTCTTAGCTCATTTTACAGGTATTGCTCCGTAGATGTGTCTTTTCCATAAGGCATTTTCTAATTGATCAAGTGGTTCAAGGGTTACGGAGCTCTAAACGACCAGATTGATTGTTTTACATTGTTTTAAACATTGTTATTATGCAACAATGCTATTTAGCAAACGCCAGCTGCAAGACATAGACTGAAGATTAAAGGATTTGTTTCTATTGTTAACATTAGCGATAGCCAGGTTAGTAAGGCCATAGCTATTTACCGAGCTTAAAGGCGGCGCAACAAAACAAACAACAAATTAATTATAAAGGTGTCACACATACCCAACCCCTCATCCACCACCACACCTATTTATTACAATTCTCAAAGTAACACGGGTTAATAAACAAAAACGTGTCGTTAAGATTTAAAAGTAAGGGTCTAAAAGTCAAACCCTGTAAGGAACACGGACAAGCTTTGACTGTAAGGGTCTAGGTTTCAAATATGGCCAGTAAGACGCTGCTAAGCATTAGACCCTTACTACCCGGTGATCATGTTAATGACTTAGTAAGGAAAATTGGAAATTAGCCAACAGTGAAAATCATACACTAGAAATAACGTAGTTCAGTAAGCCACCTTTATGCACTTACGTTAAATCGGAGTGGCATGACCCGGATTCGATTCGGCCATCCAGTTCGCCCCCAGATCACTTGCATAGCGCCTTAATCTCTCCGTTGCACTCCGATGAAACGTAAGTGCATAAAGGTGGCTTGCTGAACTACGTTATTTCTAGCGTACGATTTTCGCTGTTGGCTAATTTCCAATTTTCCTTATTATTATTTCCAGCTATTTATGTCTATTTATTAATGACTTAGTAACTCGGACAGAATGGGTGTACACGCTTACGCTTGTAGCAGGTTGTCTTGCTTGGAATCGCTGCCATGTTACCAAACCGAAAAAAATGTCAACCTAAAGCAAAGTAGGAAACCCACACCCCCACTATCGTTGGATCATCTCATGGGTCTTTGCAGGACGATTTCATACAGCTGTTCGTCAAAAACCGGGTAGTAAGGGTCTAATGCTTAGCAGCGTCTTACTGGCCAAATTTGACACCTAGACCCTTACAGTCAAAGCTTGTCCGTGTTCCTTACAGATTTTGACTTTTAGACCCTTACTTGTAACTCTTAACGATACGTTTTTGTTTATTAATCGACTGAAGGCCAAAGGCGCTTTTAGTTTTCTATTCTATGTAGTGGGACGGATAATCCTGTTTGAGTCTGGCTCCCTAAAGCTAAAAACAACAAACAACAATGCGCTGAAACAGAGCTGTAGACAAACCAACTTCCAAAAGAAGAACAGAAAGGAAAGCTAAACGCAAAGAGGTTTGCATCCGCAAAGAGGTTTTCAACAGAAGGATTTGCACTATATGAGCGAGCGAAATCCAGTGCGTTTGCAAGGAGCACAGAAGACCAACTTGGTATGCTAGAGTATCACGAATTAGAAAACGTAAACGAACTCGTTTGATGTGTAAGGTATGTTTAACTGATCCGAAGTCAAAACAGCAACGGCACACAAATAAAGTTTCCTGCAAGGTTTCAGATACTGCAGTATTGGTGTGTTGTTTAGTTCTCGTGAAACCTTACTGCTGTAGTCAACCACTATATAAAAGTAAGTAAAAGTAAAAACAGCCTAATTTTCAAAAATTTTGACGCCTAAACAAAGAAAGAATTTTATAAATGGCTACTCATTCGACTACTTTCAGGGCTATATTTTTCAGGGTTCTGCAGTCAAGTTGTCTCTTTTCCGTTCATCACCCTACTGAAGATCCATACATCATTTTTTAATATTTGCACGCACTTTTCCAGACCCGGAATTTCATTATTTTCCAGGGAATTTCTAGGTTTTCAAGGACTTAAAGACGGAAAGCCAAGGTTCAACAAGAGTTAAATAAATACAGATGTAAACCTATTTATGTTGTCTTTTTTGGACTTACATATCTGCCCGCCTAAGCGGAAAATCGAACCCACAATCTTTGAAACCAAAGGCCGAATACAACCGAGGTATATATGCACGTGTTAAATGGACGTTTTAAAAAAGGTCGTATCAGTATTGCTCAGCGGTAGAACCTCGGCCTTTGGTTTCAAAGGTCGTGGGTTCGATTTCCCGTTGAGGAAGGCTGACATATAAGTAAAAACGGTTTGCAACGTACATAGGTTTGCATCTATATTTATTTTCAAGGACTCGTGCGAAACCTAAATTACCTGCAGGACTGCAGTAAGCACACTAGAACGATTATTTTTTAAATCATTTTTAGCGATACCATTTACCCAAGTAGAATGCATTAGCTGACCTTTCGTGTACAAAAGTAAAAACGGTAAAAACATTTCAATACAGCAGCACAACATAGCATCACTGCAGTATCTATAATCTCACAAGAATTTATGTTTCTTCGGTTCAGTTAAACTTTACCTTAAACATCAAACGAGTTTCGTTTTGTACAAAATCTCTAGCTTCTAGCTGAAGAGATTACATTGCGAGATACGTCGTTTAAATGTTCCTAAGTGTGCCTTTTGCCAACGGTGTCGCAACGCAGTTTCGCCAGCAGAAAAGATGAAAGCCGCTAATTTCACTATTTACTACGTTAGCTTGCAGCGAACGAGACTGCATTGCGAGATCTGTGCATAAAAGGGTGCTGTTAGTCAAACCGATCTCACAACGCAGTTTTGTCAGCTAAAAGATAGACGCCACTACGTTCGCCGTTCACAACGTTGAAATATCAACATTTCTAGCTTCTAGCTGACGAGACTACATGGCGAATATCGTTACGTTGCTCCTACGAATAAGGGCTCGTTTATGCAACGACTCGCCTTTGCATTCTCGCACCTAGAATTTAATCGCGAAAGCAAAGGTTCGTTACCATGGTTACAACGCTACCTGGATTAGCTAAATCCGACATCATTTGAGTGAATACTTGCAATCCTATTATCTGTTACAATTAGATAAAGAATTCCTCCTGACGAAACAATTTTCCAGTCGCTTCTGAACTAACTTTATTGATTGTTTTCGTTGCGAGCTGACAGAGTTAAAGCCCCCGCCATCTTGGATTCTTCGCATCTTCGTATGATTTCTAGCTTCTAGCTGCGAGAATGCAAAGGCGAGTCGTTGAGTAAATGTGCCCTAATGTTAGTCAACGATCTCGCAACGCAGTTCCGCCAGCTGTGTGATTCGATCCACTACTTTCACCGTTTGCTATGTTGAAATATCGTACTGTCCTCTTGCTTCTAACTGACTTGATTGCGTTGCGAGATCGTTAGGGTTCATGAACCCAAGGACGGAACGTCTCTTTAATGATGCTAATAAGCAACATTTTATGTCCGTGACAGAGATGAAAGTGGGTCACTTTTTCCAACCCCTGACCCGATAAAGAACAAAATGTGACCCACCGTCCGTGACCATCCTACGCTATGAAAATTTAAACATATACACCAGTAATTATTTTTTCCTGCTTTGGTTTCTATTATAAATAAACGACGGAAGTACAGATCTTACCTTTAACAGTGTATGGCTTACTTAGTCGGTGGGTCGGTGGGTGAATGGTTTTGAACTATGACCCACGACACCCAAATGTGACCTATTTGGCTCACTGACCCACCAACCTATTCAATCTCTGGTCCGAGGGTATAAGGGGAAAAACATTACAAACAAAAACGTCAAGTGTGCCGTAAAAAAAGAGGTTATATGATTGAAGTTTTACTTTACTTGTTAAAATGTACACGGATAAAAATTGATGATTTTTAATTAAAATAAGCAAATGTACAATCAAGAAAATTGCATCTGTTTAAGTGCTGTTGTGCTTTACGTTTTAAATATATGATTGGTAAAGCACAACAGCACTTAAACAGATGCAATTTTCTTAATTGTACATTTGCTTATTTCAATTAAAAATCATCAATTTTTAATTTAAAGGGATGGGGGAGGAGAATTTGTAACTCTAAAAAGTTCCTGTTGAAACATGTCACATTCATTCGTAATAGTTCCATTCCAGTGTTCAGAGGGCGCCACGCGTTCCATCAGGTAATGTTTGCTCGTTTTTCAGCCCAAATCTAAAGAAAACTAAATTACAACTAAGCTGAACTAAGTAATAATTAAATGCAAGCTAGGTTCGTTTAGCTTCGTTTTATTTTAGGCTGAAAACTGAGTAGAAATTTCCATATAAAACTCGTGGCGCCCTCTTTAAACTTCGAAGGGACTAATATATAGGAATGAATCTAAGACGTTTCAGCAGGGGGTCCCAGTCCCTAATTCTCCTCCCCAATCCTATGAATTCTGAATTCTGTGCTGCAGACCAAAGAAACCTATTATTCTGTACTGGTGTCTGTCCTACCCATTTAACCCGTCATCTGCACATTTTCACCTTTCCACTTCGATTCTTTTCCCAATTTAAGTTGGTAAAACTTGTTGAGGGATTCTGAGGTTCTTGACTTTAAAATCTACGAAAATGCACTAGGCTAATTTTAATGTGAAATTTTTGCTGGCCCTTGAAAAAAAAACTATATTCAAACAAAAATAATAATCCAAAAGTACGAGTATCAGTTACGAGATATGACACGTTAAACTGCACCTACAAAGACGAGCGTCAATTATGTCTTTCAATTGGCGGAAGATCATTGGTAGACTAATTCAACCAATACGCTATGAGTCTTCATGCTTTTTTTTTATTTTTTTTTATTTTTTATTATTGACCTAACATTGTAGAATATCACAAAGCTTCGAATTGGTTCGCTGTTCATAACTTCCCCCTCCCCCTCCCCATGTAAGGTTCACTTGGACAGTACTTTCGGTAATTTTGCAAAGCTCATTGACAATAATTGTTGAAAGGTTTCAAATGTTAATTTATTTTCTAATAATTATCTTTTTTTCTTTCTTTGTTTACAGGTGAGTGACTTACTATCAACATTCCATCCTGTCGTAGATGTTCTTAAGGTACAATTTTATATGGCAAAATCTTGGAGGATTGGGCAGAAACAACTAACCCATTATGGCAAAGAATCTGACCATTTTACTTTGAGTTATAGAAATATCGAGTAAACAAATGACGCTCAAACTAACAAATTTCAATTACTAATCACATCAGTATTGCTTATATTCGATAGGCATTACCCGAAAATAAATATTTTCCGTCCTTCTATCTTTGTCAGGCAGCAAGAAACGTGTGAACTACAGTCTAAATAATTGTATGCATTCTTCAGATGAAGCGAATTCAATCGAGAACGATTCAAACTTGGCGCGTCTGTGGCCCTCTGTATTTAGGAGGCCCACGATCATCTCTAAGCTGCGGATGCCATTTAAAGGTAAGTTGTTCTCCAAATCTTCTGCTGACGAGGTATTTAATAGCAGGAAAGGAAGACCCATGGAGATTCATGAGGGGTTGCCCTGCCAATAACTCATGTTCGATAGCAATTGACTCTAACCCCCTCAAGTGTCTGTCATTTTTGGAATTGGATACTAGGAGGGTTGATGTTTTGTCCCATGCTATCTTGTGAGTAGTGCCCATGTTGTGAGTCGCGATGCTGCTGGTAACCACTTTGTTACGGGTATCCGCCATGTGTTGCTTTACCCTTTCAACTACGCCCTTACGTGTCTCCCCAATATATACTTTATCGCACTCACCACATGGGACTCGATACATCCCTCAGGTGTATTGTGGACAGTCCGCCGCAATTCACTTTCCATCCCTTTTTTTCTCTTGAGACCGGACGTTTTTCACTACTTCCGACGGGAGAACAACTTACCTTTAAATGGTATCCGCAGCTTAGAAATGATCGTGGGCCTCCTAAATACAGAGGGCCACAGACGCGTCAAGTTTGAATCGTTCTCGATTGAATTCGATCCATCTGAAGAGTGCACACTTCACACGTTTCTTGCTGCCTGACAAAGATAGAAGGACGGAAAATATTTATTTTCGGGTAATACCTATCGAAAATTCGCAATACTGATGTGATGAGTATTGACATTTTTGAGTTTGAGCGTCATTTGTTTACTCGATAACCCATTATGGCGTTCCAGAGCAAAACTTGAAAATTGTCGGCGTTAGTTCATTGTTTGGTGAGTTTTCGTAATAAACCAAAAGCACGTTTACAGTAATTTTTAAGCTTCATACCAATTTTTACGTATTAAATGCTACAATGAAAATTCTTGTTCTGTTGCTGGTATTGGTTGGTGTTGTCCTATCCACAAAACTTATAGAGGAGCGTGGCGACCACAAACACAGCGTCTTTTGCAGCTAAGGAAAAATGGATGATGTTTTCACGAATCTGAGGAAAAATATTTACGCGACAGAAAACCCTGAAACTCATCGGCAGTAGAGATCATAGCAGTCTGCAACATACACGTTATGTTTACAGGGATACCTCTTCAGTTTTCTGGTTGAAAAACAGATGTTCATAAGGTTATTATTTGCCTAATTAAGACACACGCTAATGTGTCGCATGATAAAATTCAATAACAACATCCGCCCGTCCTATCCAGATGACGTATATGTAAGACCACTAGACTTTAGTGTCATTTACAGCTAAGAGAATTTGGCTGTTTTCAGGCATCTGACGAATAATAAAAATGCTAAAGAAAACAAATTGAAACTTCGATTGATCGAGAGATTTTTGCCAAGTGACAACATAAAAGTGAGATTCAGTCTTTCTGGCTTTATTCCTTAAAACTACAATATCATCATCAATGCTATATCATTGCTAAAAATATAACATCGTCAATGTTTCCAGCGGTGCGTCCAATACCATCCGGTCTAGCGCGAGCTTCTTAGGTATAAAACGCCTACAAATAATAAATTTTTTGTTTCTAATTTTTTCTAAAAAAAAAAAAAACTAGCGTTCTTTATATTTCGTGAGTAGGCTGCAAGGTACGTAAGCCACACATCCACAACAACGAATCCTACGTCAGGCGATTCATTGATATGAGGGACAACGTAAGCTAAATTAAGCATTAGTTCAACCTTACGCACATCGTTTGGGACTGTGTAAGGTTGAAGAAAAAAAAACACCACAGAAAGAGGCAACGCCGTTATCGGGTTCGACCAGTAACGCTAGAAACGTGAAAGAGTTACTAACTGGCCGTGAGGTTCGAATTAAGTTCGACAACGATGAGTATACAGTCAAGTAAGGCCACGGAAAAAAATAGTTGGTTCTCAGGCCCTGCCTGGTGGTCAAATTTGCCCGTGGTCATCACTTTTTATTTCTAGCACAAGCTAAATTTATTACTGTACGAGCAAAAGTTAGCTGAAAATAGGTATTAGCGCAACTCTGTATTCAGTCTTGTAAGTTAACCACTCCCATCTCTGTAAAATTAAGATGCAAGAGCTTTGGGCAGTGAAAAACAGACTTGACTTACTCCAATAAAATAAAACATAAAATAAAAAACCTGGTGGCCTGGTTACTTTTGGAATGAAAATGCCCGAGAACCAAACATATTTCTTTTCTCGGTCTAATACACGAAAAGATAAATTTGCTGCTTTCATTGTTAAATTACGTAAAGTGGAACGAATTCCTTGTTTTATCTTCTGTACAGCCGTACCGGCAGAGAAGACTATTGCAACGACTTTGTCCGTCCGCCGCTTTTTTCAACTTCGCAACGGAACCAGATAGAGACGACCACGGTTTACGACGTTAGATTCAGTGTGAGAAGTTAGTTAAATAACATGGAAAATTAAAACATCGTTACTTCCTTATAGCTAATAGACTTCTTCGACGTAACTAAATAAATAATAATATTTGATCGTCGAATTGAAATCCTATAAGAATAAAACGCAGCCGTAAAACCAAAAGGGTTTTAGCTTCGTTTAAAATAGCCTCGCCGCATTGTTGCATGATTGAACAGGCTTACCGTCGAACTAAATTCTCCATTAGGTCTATCTGTTACTTACGAAATTAAAACTACAGTTAAAAAAATTAGTCCAAACAAATAAAATTAGGCCTAAAATTGCGTTACCAGGGCAGCGTCAACTTGCCACGAGTCGCTGCTGGCTTCATCAACAGTGTCTCTCCCATCACTTCCCAAGTACCACTGATCTACATCTATGTTGCAAAAATGAATAGGCTTGCTGTACAATCCAAATCTGTGTTATCTGTTACTTAAGAAATTAAACCTGCAGGTAAAAATTAGGCCTAAAAGCTGACATTATGCCAAAAATGTAAAATAAGCCTAAAAGCTATACACATTTGTAACCGGCAATTCTGCTGGTTACTGCTTTTAGATTATATAATAGAGATAGCTGTTGCAATGAGTGATAGAGGTGTGCGCCTCACTATTGGTAGTGGCAGAACTGTACAGAAGACCGGTTGTTTGTGTGCCAGTTGTTTGTGTGTCATGTTCATAGAGACCAAGGATCATAATATAACAGTTTCAAAATCCACCTTTAATGTCTTCTCCCTGTCGCATTCACAGAACGGCAACATCTCCTGAAAGCTGAATTAGAGATGGTACGAGATAACTTCTTTGAAGCATTAATGTGGTATTTCCGACCTTCTAGAAATGTCAGAGTTCGCTGCGCGTCGTTCACATGAGTCGGCTAACCATATTTACTTTAAACCTATTTCATTCTCTTTCAGTGGAAAAGGCCAACTAAGATGGAGTAAAACAAAACCATGTTTACATATTGCCTGAGCTGATTTACAATCATGCTGGAAATTAACAACCTGGTCTGACGATGTAAAATATTTATTTAGTGATAAGAGCGTACTTGAAGTTGTTGCTAATTGAAATGACGCACGGAAGGACAACAGGGAACTATTTTGATTTCACCTGTGAACACCTGTTACTGTTAGCCTAAGAGACCGGCTATTATGCGTGGTCTGTGGGGGTGACATCGTGTTTCGCATAATCGTATATTGCATATTCCCGTTTCGTATAATCCTGTTTCGCATAATTTGAAAACACTTGCCCGTTTAGGTGTTTGCTTCGGGATTCCAGATTTACAATGGTGAGTGTTTCGTCGACTAATTCTAAAAGGTGTAATTCCTTCCGTAATAATTGGTCGAAATACGGCAAAATTTTTGCTTTAGCATTGGCACGCGGTTCTCTACAACTTTCCAATTTACACCATGCACTATTCTACGACGTATAGTTCAAATTTTAGCATCGTGGTGACCTTGAAGGACTAATCCAAGGTCATTTAAACTAGCATCATTACGTGTCTCCCGACCCATAGTATATGTATGTACATTTTCGTGGTTCTCCTCTTAGTAGATTTGGAATGGCAGTAGGCTTCTCCAGACTTTTGAGCCATCCTGTATAGACGACTACTCTGATTTCTCGGCAGTGCTGAACTTTGTTCTTCGTTCACTTTTCGCTCCGTGGTGTGGTGCAATTTGGCTGTAATGATAAGAAGTAAAGGTAGAGTTGATGATACAGTCTGTGGTTTCTTCCCAACCCCACTACCACAGGAGCGCACCCCTACATCCTTCACCTAACTGAAAGCATAAAAAAAAACCGCCCTCTAGACAAATTTACCTATGGCTGTTAGATTGGGTACGTATTAAGAGAAAAAAAAATAAAACGGTGCCCACTTTATGGAATTGAAAAGGTTCGGAATAATTCGTTGTTTATTATTAATAAATGAATATGCGCTCTGTAGACAGTGTGTACGTGTCTCACCTCAGCCTCCACTTGAATGGTGGACTAGCAGTACACATTTTGTGAACTTTTTAACTCACAACAAGTACACAAAATGTAAACCGTCAGTACAGAAATCGTATGGATGCTACTAATACACGGTAATATCAATGTCCACCATCCTCAGAGTTTACATAAGTAGCTGTAAATTATATTAAAGTGAAGGAAACACAAGCACAACGGCTAAAACAACATACTAAAAATATCTAAGATTCGTTAGCCTTTATTGTGGACTTATTTTATTGAGATAACGTGCCCTGGTATTGGAACCAACGAACTACGAATAACAACCCCAATGTTCTTGCCGTCTGATCCACCTCTCCAAGAGATGGCCCTGGGAAGATGACGCGAATGGTAGGAGCATCTCAGTAGTGATCCGTTGGTTCGAATACTGGTCACGTCATCTCGAAAAATATATGTCAACAATAAAGGCTTACCTTATCTTAAATATTTTTAGTGTATGATGTCATTGTTGTGCTAATGTTTTGTTTTGCTCCTCTTGCATCCTCGCAAGCAAAACAGCAAAGACGTGCGACAAAAAGACTTAAAAAGAATTTACTCTCTCTATCCTCTATGGCGCCTTAAACAGGACGAAAAGCCAAAAGGGCTCGAGAAGAGTTCAATAGATGGAAATGCAAACCTATTTACGTCGCCTTTTGGACTTAAATGTCAAGACTACCTGAGCGGGGAAATGAACCCACGTCCTTTGAAACCAAAGGCCAAAGTCCTATCGCTTGTATGGCTTAGCGATATAGCACTTCGGCCTTAGGTTTCAAAGGTCGTGGCTTCAATTCCCCGGTCAGCCAGTCTTGACATTTAAGTCCAAAAGCCAGCGTAAATAGGTTTGCATTTGTATTTATTTAACCCTGTGGTGGCTAGCATTGTAAATGCTGTCGTTGTCTTGCACCTTTACCTGAAACACAGAGTTCTTTTTACGTTCTATGTTCCGTCTTCCACCGAAAGCAAAATCCACTGCCTTGTAATTTAAACAAAGCAGTTTTGAAGAGAAAGCTGTGATTTTCTAAACTTCGTAGGTGTTGAATTGCATAATTTGTGGTGGCGTCTTTTTTATTTGACAGTGCAAAGTCAGTCAAGAACTGAATGGTTTTGTTGTTGTGGTTTGTTCTGCAAGTCATCGGGCCTTGTTAAGCATTCGGTGTTAGTCCCTGTCGTCCCGTTTAATGCCTTTCTCGGACTCGAGACGTCCTGTCATGTCATTGTGCACGAGCATCTCGAGTCCCCTCACGCGCCGGTCAACCAGGAGAAGGCGGGAACTACTGCAGGAAATGAAAGTTGGAACGCTCTCGAAATTCGATTGGAACCAGTAGAAGAAAGAAAGTGGACAACAAACATCCCCCTTTATCGTTCTGTCACTGGCTAGGAAATATGTCACCGTCCTTGTTGAATCGTTTTTCGTAGAAAGGCACATCTAAAACCCTTGAGGGAGGGCTTTGGACTGCCCGTGCGTCACTTGCTGTCATCTTACATTCACATTATATAAGCAAATTGCCATTCGGTCCAGAGTTGATGGTAGGCATTTAGCAACAAATATTCGAAAATGTTATTTGAGTTGGGCCTTTTTTCAACAGAAAAAAAAAAAAAACAGATCTTTCTGGATACTGAAAAATGTCACCAGGTATTTGGATACCGAAAAATGTCACCAGGTATTTGGATACCGAAAAATGTCACCAGGTATTTGCATACCGAAAAATGTGTCGTAGCAACTCGTACTTTACTTACCATCTTTTTGGCAAGCATATTACTTTTGTTGCTAGTCATCTCGACCTTGGTATCTAGACACACGCTACGCCGCCAAGTAACAATAGATCATCCCATTATATACATCCGATTGTTAAAAATTGATTGTTAATGATAAAAAGGCGGCTCACTAGGAGACATGTGTATGTTAACTGTAACCAACTGAAAGCATATTTTGGCATGTTGAGGATAAATCCCATTGCGACAGAAATGTTTCAAATTGTGGAAAATGTTAGGGGAAGGGTCAGAGATTAAGAAAAACTAAAATTTAAAAGATGAGTGTCCACCAATCATAGAGAAAAAGATGCGTCAATAACGTTGTTTTTATGTTACTGTCTAGCTAGCTGACTAGCTAATAAGATTTTTCCCATGTTAAATCCCATAGACTTTTTGCTCATGGCTAGCGCAAAATTGCGAAGGCCTACGTACCTGAATTTTTGCACACGGATGCTTGGTGATCTGAGGATGGTCCTTTTGTTGGTTTGGGGGTTGTAGGGGTCAAGACAAATGCGTGGGAGGGTCTTGAAATTTGCCACCGGCGAATTTAAATTTCGTTTCTTTTCCAAGTTGCAACCAAAGATTTTAAGCAACAATGGCTTGAACAATCAAGACTGGTCCTTAGATTTATTGTAAAAGCCGGGGCGAACTAAAATCTGAACTGTAACGAAGGACAAAATAAAGAAACATTAACGTTGCCGTTAACGTTACGCATAAGAATAAAGGGATGCACGTTAGATGATGGTTTCGCAACAATACGAGCATACACGAGTAATGGGTTTTTTGGTTAATAACCCAAAAAAAGAATGCTTTGCGTTCTGCTGTTTTAGTAACCGCGACCTTCGGGGGTTTCTGCATGACTAAATGTGAACGAAATCTTGAAAAATTATGAGGAAGTTGCAGGGATAAACAAAACAACTGAAGGGGATGCGCTGATTGAGTGAGCGAAGCAGACGAAATCAGTGATTGTTAGTCAGTGTGTGTAAAAATGAGATTGAAGCATCCTAAACAGACGGTGTAGCCTCATGTACGTTCACAGTCCTATGAAAGTTGTGATATCCACCCAAAACCAAAACTGGTAGAAAAACCCGCCAAGTTTCTAAAAACGGTCGGCCTTTGAAGGTAGTGATATCATTCCACCAAGGAAAAGCCGCCAAGGTTAATCCTATTAGCCAAGTTAATCGCACCGAATAATACTTTGGATGTTAAATGAAAACTTGAAGATTGCTACCACTATGTAGCAATCTTCTAGATTTCATTTAACTTTCGAACTATTAGTATGTGCGATTAACTTGGCTAATAGGATTAACCTTGGCGGCCTTTCCTTGGTGGAAAGATATCACTACCTTCAAAGGCCGACAGTTTTTGGAAACTTGGCGGGTTTTTCTATACTAGTTTTGGTTTTGGGTGGATCCATATATTTAAATGCTCTGAATTTCAATCTTCACATTGAAAATGTCTTCACCGAAGTCTTTCGTAAAGTCCATTTGTTCTGAAGGGTATCTCCAACCTTACAGCCTCCCTGTTTGCTATTTTATATGAAACCTTTCTCCTCCAAGTCTTTGGTTATTGCTCCCAAATTTGTCGTCCACACAATCTTTACTCGCTTAATCGTCTTGAAAACTGCCAACGTCGCCTTACCAAATGGTGTCACTCAATTCGTTCCTTATACCTTATTCCCTACGTAAACTTGGGTTTTCCTCCATTCATGATCGATTTCATCGTGGCGACATGATACTTACCTACCAACTTATTCACAATCTCCTTGATATCGACCTTGTTCCTTTTCTCACGCCAAATTTCAACTTCACCCGAGGCCACCCTCTCCGTATTTCTGGCACTGTCTCTCGTATTAAACTCTGCTTTCACTTTTTCACGAAAAGGATTGTTCAGCCTTGGAACACCCTCCCTTAATCTGTTGTTTGTGCTCCTTCACTCAACACGATCAAGTCACGTTTTGATACTCTTATTGTCTAAACTCTTTTGGGTTTTGCGTGAGTGGGTAGTTGTGCACCATCAATCTCTATTTCCAATCAACTACGGCAATATGTTTATCTAGACACACGCTAGTGTGTCGCGCCAAATTAGGTAACAAACATCACAACAAACATCACATCAATTCAATTATCGAGGTTGTAAACCATTGTAGCGCGAAGTCATATCTTGAAGCGTAGTTGGGCACATTTCAGGTACTAGGGGGAAAAATAATAATGCGGTACAAAACCTTAACTTGTGTTGTATATCGAGAGCAATGACCAACCTGACAAAAATTAACTCGTGTAGGAAAGCCAGCTAAGCTGCTTTCAATGCAAAATCTGACCCTCAATAACGTTGAAAATACTAGCTAGCTAATTCTTGTCCGCTCATCCCCATGTTAATTTCCATAGGGTGATTATTCATTGATACCGAGATAACGGGATGGTTTCCAGCTATGAAATTGAGCGAATGGCTGCAGTACGATACGACCTGCATAGCTTTTACGGTTTGGAGCCTAGGGGTGTAACGGGGATGGCGTGGGATGGCGCGTAAGTACGAAAATATTGTTATAACCATTGTTAGCATTGTCGCTTATTGGACAGCCAAAGTTAGGATAATAATAATGTGTATACTGATTTGTGTGCCTAGACAGACACTAGTGTAGCACGACAAATCTAAACAACGTTGCCAAAGAAATTGTATTCACGTTCAATTCACGAAAAATAAACCAACTGTAAAATCATATTAAAATAAACAAAGCCAAAAACTGGTGAAGAGGCCTCCAAGTTGACAGTGTTTCGGCCCTTCAAAGGAGTGATATCAATACACCAAAACTAACGAAATAAAACAAATTACAACAAAATTAAAACCGAAAACCTTTAAAGAAGTGACTAAGTTGAGAATGGTGCGGCCTCTAGGCAAAAGGTAGTAGCAAAATGTTGAAAACCAATATCTTGTTGACGTGGCACTTTATTACACATCTGCACGGTAGTGGAGTTGAGTCTAATGCATAATTTTAAAAAAGGACTGATATCATATCAAAAACCAAAACTGGTAAAAGGGGCCGCCAAGTTCCGAATGGTTTGGCCCTTCAAAGGAGTGATATCAACACACCAAAACATTTGCCAACTGAATCGCACCGAATAATACTTGGACGTTAAATGAAAACTTGAACATTGCTACCGAAAGTAGCAATATTCTAGTTTTCATTTAACCTTCGAACTATTAAGCGGTGCGATTAACTATTAAGCGGTGCTGGAGCCTATCGTGGAAATCACCCTTACCCACACCACGTCTACCGACCCGCAAGTCTGGTGCAAAAACCAAGCAGGACTGGATCGCACAGCATGCAAACGCACAGCATACTGAATGGCTAGCTGTTGCCGACGAATGGCCAAAGGTGGCTCCGAGGCTTCAGCATAGAGGCTGGCCACTGGAGATGTCCGAAATGTCCCAGTCGCCAGACGCAGACCACTGTGATGCACAGTGTCCAATATCTGGAGAGTCGAGTCACTATAGCCGAACCATAGACCATATATATATACATGCATAATCGAGTTTGCTGCAGACAAGGGCCCAGTAAAGGCGCAACATAGCAGTGCGATCGGTACCCCATGAAGTGCCCGACGGAATCCGTAAGATGTTAAGCACCCACAAGGACTTGTCTTTAAGTTGGCGCAAGTGTGGAAGCCAAGATAACCTGGAATCGAACACCAGACCCAGGAAACGTCCCTGTCCTAATTACAGCCAAGCATCTGGGTGCAGCGTTCGTTGGCGGCAAAAGTGGATACACACAGTTTTGTCCGGAGAAAACCATAAACCATTACTGACCGCCCAGGTCTGGACCTTGTTAATTGCCAGCTGTAGCTGCCGCTCGCAGGTCTGCATGAGAGCCACTCGAAAGCGCAGGCCGAAGTCATCAACAAATAATGACTGTGGTACAGCAGCTTGCTGAGCAATGGGGTTGACCCCAATAGCAAACAGGATGACAATGAGAACACCTTCTTGAGGCACACCGTTCTCCAAGACGAAACAGGCGGGAAAGAGTCGTCCCGACACGAACACGAAAAGAACGGCCTGAGAGGAAAGCGGAATGGAACGGTGGTATCCGTCCCTTCAAGCCACAGCCATAGAGATTACGAAGACTCCCATAACGCCAGGTCGTATCATAAGCCTTCTCCAAGTCAAAGAAGACCTGAACCAGACGTTGACGCAGGTGTGTTTTTTTTGTCCCGCCAGCCTACACGTATTTTGCGATGAGTCCCTGTAGTGATTACAAATAATTGATTGAACTCGGATCCAGTCGGATTATCGGAAATACCAAGGAAATCCAAGTACATTTTTTTTTCAACAAATGAAGAAAAATTCAGGTTTATTTCTTCACACTTTTCGGGAACGCCGCTGACGTCGTTGCCTGAAATTATTAAAAATCGCAGCTGCCTGAAACTGTTGAAAATCGCCGCTCTTCACTGAATATCGGCGCGCCGAGTCACGCCGCGGCCGCCGCTGGGGAGAAGATTGAGTTGCCGCCGCTGAACATTGCCTTTGCTTATGGTTTCCAAAATCTGTTAGTGAGTTCACCGTGATGTTTTAAAACTAAACACTCTGAAGAATTTGTTTAAAATGTAGCAAATTGTTCGAATTTGTTTAAATGTTACCACTAACATTTCTATACTGGCAAGAATGGTTATTTTGTAGCTATGTGTCAAATAGTGAAGTACAGTAAATAAAACATTTACGTAAGACTAATACGTAACTACGTGACATATCGCAGATCTCTCAGAATTTATTTTTTTTTTGGGGGGAGGGGGTCATATTCATCATCATCATCCATTCCTTGGCCGTATATTGTACATTGTATTTACATGTAATTGCGGTTGGCTGTCAGCGATTCCCCAGTCCTTGCCAGACCCGTTGCTATCGCAACAAATATTATTATTATTATATTTTTATGCATCCATTGTATATAAACTTTTTCACGAATATTTCGTTCATTATAAATTACACGAACGTTGAAAAACTAGCACGTACTAATATTAAGTAAACATATGATGCATGTAACAGAAACTGTATACCGCTATTTCAACCAAAAAAAAATGGAGCACAAATACGTCTAAATGAATTACGTACCCTTCCCGCCATACAAAAAAAATCGTACCTTTTCTTTTTTGGAGCAGAGGGGGGAGGGGGATCTCCGCCAATGCAGTCCATTGTGTGAGACAGTTTCGTCCCCAAGTGCTTGGAGCTGTTGCCCTTGGTACTTCACTGCCCAAACATCTTATTCTAAGTCCTGAAATGCGTACAACACCATCTTATTTTATCCTGAAAAGCGTATTTGCATCAAGGTGCAATATTATAACTTGCCCTGCAAATTGTCAACAACTGAACGTGCCATCACACATACCAAACAAAACAAAACCAATTCACAGATCTCAGTTGTGTTCTATAGTCTTCGCTTCAAAGTTTTGAAAAACTAACTCGGGCAATGGTATGAATTTATAAAGCTATAGAGACAGAGGCGGGGACGAGGCGTGTTGGAGCAAACGATGGATTACAGCACCCTGCTGCAAAAAATGAGCATTTTAAACTAAAATGTGATGGCATCTTACGTTTGCATCCGTTCTTGGTATATTACCACGGTAATGCTGTCTTAAAGTAAGATTCTTTGGCATCTCCAAATTTTACATCCGTTTTTGGGATGTTTTCACTAACTTAGAAGTTTTACATCTTGAAGACATGCTTTGGACGGCATCTTACACATCTGGCATCTTGTAATGCTGACTTCTCATTACGATGACGTCTATTAAAACTCAACCATTTCTTTGTTTATATTATTAGCTGTTCGAATCTGACATCGGTGTCTTAGATGCAAAACAGCTTGTGAAATATAACGCTCAATCACCAGAAATCTTATACCTTTTAACCTGATGTAGAAAAAAAAAATAGGTCAACTAAAGGATTAGTTCATAGTGAATGAAAAATGAAGTTAGTTAGCCACCCCATCCTATATAACGCAGCCTTTACAATCGTTACGGAAGTCACAAGATTATGCTACTTTTTGTTAATTTCATAGATGTCAAGCATTCATTTATAATTTTATCATTGCATTAGTACTTTTTCAAGGAAGAAACACGTTCTTTTCTTTAGCGCTCTACATCATCCGTATGAAAATGAAACCGAGGAGATGAGGTTGTGACAGAACGGGGGGCAAAAGGGAGGAGGGAAATTTTTTTCTCAAAGCAATGTTTTTGAGATAGCTATGGTTTTTTTATTTGTCAAATATATGCATTTTCTATAATCAATAGTTGTAAGTAACACGTATTTTTAACTTGTTATTGGATGCATGGTTCCTCTACGCGCCTATATTCATGTGCTATTTTAGGATAGAACATGAGTCAAAAAAAATTTTTTTTTTTCCTGTTCGCGTTTAGTAACAGTGAATGGAATTGAAATATTTCACAAGGTGCAAATAATTATGCGTATGCCTGGATAATTTTTTTTTTAACATTATGTGATAATATCTCTAAGGACGTTCCGATAATGGTAGGACCCGGAGCAAAGGTCAATTTTTTGTTTAATTTGGGTTGAAAATTGAGGGGGTGACCGAAACTGCTGATTTGTTCAAACGCTGAGGTCCTTATTCCTATAATTATATACTGTGTGTTATCGGGTATTGTCTGTTTGCACAGACGTTTATATTCACATTGGTATAAACAGTAGCACCTTTGTGTTAGGTGTTGTTCGGTTTAAGGATACAGAATTAAAGGCGCCTGTATTTACCCATTTCGATAAAGAGTTGCCCAGATTCTCCATCATCCAATAGGCCGACGTCGGTCACGTGATCTCGTTTTAGTTATGAAAATCGCAGCGCTGCTGCGAAAAGTGTTGTTCCATTTTTTAATTTACCGCTATTTATGTTACTCGAAGATTCTACGGTGCTACATCGAGGAGTTGAAAAGGAGAAAAGGCGCCTTTCTGGTTCTTTGTGCGATTCGGCTTTTATTATAGACTGAACCAACCCACCACATCGGAAGACTGGATGGTGTCTTGTTCTTTGAACGATTTTAAGAGGTAATGTTTTATCATTTCGCCGCTAATTAAGCTAAAGTTAAATTAAAAAACAAAAAACCTTGAAAAATGTATGCGAACTTGAAAAATAAACGTATTTAGCCTAATAGACTTGCCGTCTTCTCTTTTAAACTAAACTTTTTTTCTTTGCCGTTCGTTATGGATATTAATTAAATAAACTGATCCAATTTCAAAAGACGGGCCATTTCGAAATTTTTTTTTTAGCTGAATGGCAAATGCGATGTGAACTTGTTTACTAACCAGTTGGTTCAAAGAAGTTTTGAACAAACTGGTACAGTAAATAAATCCGACTTGCACTTCGCCTGAGCTTAAAGAAAACACAGCAAAGAAAGTATAGCAACGACTTTATCCGTCCGTTTGCTTTTTTAATGGTACTTGGTGGACTTAAAAAAAACACGACAAATTAAAACATCGCTGCTTCCTTAAGGCCGGTATAACTCAACGAAATAATAACATTTGATCGTCGCATTTAACCAATACAAGAAGACACGCGACCGTAAAAAAAAAAATTATTTCGTTAACGACGCACATTAGCTTCGTTGCCACTGCAACGGAACCTCGACGCCGTGTTGCACGAATAAAGAGGCCTATACCATCGAACCCAGTTTTCCGTTAGCTGCTACTTTCGTTGCAGGTAAACATTAGCTTAAAAGCTGTGACCTACGCCTAAAATCTTAAACTATAGGCCTAAAAGCTATCACGGTTTTAAGCGGCAATTGTGATGATTACTACTTTTAGATTGTATAATAAAGATTGCAGTTGCAGCGCGTGATAGAGGTGTGCCTCAACCTTTTCGTTAGAAGTGATGGTGTCAAGTTTTATACCAGCGGCAGCGCTGTAAAATAAACAAACGATTCAAGAGATAAAGGTATTTGCTAGGTTCACCATTCAAAAACTGTAGTTAAAATGAATTAAAAAAAACCGGAAGTATGAAGCGGAAGTGGCCTGAAAGTGGCGGCA
>JAHWFP010141854.1:0-10417 GCA_023313725.1 Lithobius niger | reverse complement strand
CCCCGACATACCCTATCATCACCAAATTATAACCAGTCTTACGCAACCTGACCAGTATGATTAAGTAATGCGCTCTTGAAATTATACATAAATCCAGAAATTCACAAGGATGTTCGTTCTTGTTTTCAGTGTTCAATAAAATAATATTAAAACATTTTCCATACAAAATTACCATGAGGCTTTGATCACCTTTATCTCGAGTTTATTCGTCTTTTACGATTTTAATAATGGTCTTAACAGTTACAGATTTAATGTGAAAAATACAGATCATATAAAAGAAAAAAAAAATCGTGAAATTCCAGCTAGCATCGTACCTGTGTAGTTAGCAGTGCAGCCTGAAAAAATGAACAAAATAGTTTGATAAAATAAAAAAAATAAATATTCGAGTTTTAGGAGTCCGTAAAATAGCAGTTATTTGATATTTACAGATAACGATAAATCAGGCAGAATACGCAACAGCAGCAAAAATAGCAGATCAGCCCAACAATCACCCAAACAATAATAGAAGTTCTAGCAGCTGAAAAATGAAAGATTGAAGCATGATTGAAACACTGTTTTAACATCAAGGAAGGATTTTTGAAGTTAGCAAAACACACTTGGCGATTGAATTCAAGGTTTAAAGAATCAGTTTCACAGTACGTGGATGGACAGAACCATGCTCACAACTGCAATTTCAGATATCCATTTTTCACCCAATAGTGCATGACCGTGTCAGTTTGGCTAAGTGGTTAGATCTCGGCCTTTGATTTCAAAGGTTGTTGGTTTAATTCCCCGCTTAGGCAGTCTAACATGTAGGCCCAAAAGGCAACGTAAATAGGTTTACATCCCAACTTATTTAACCCATCTCGAGCCCGTTGGCTTTCCGTCCTGTTTAAGCTGTACCATGACATTATATTGTGACAATAGTGTCAGATTAACCGAAGATAGCAGTTCATTTTCGTTTAAATTAAATAACCTGTGGATTGCAGGGCTCCATACGATGTTTAAATATTTCGAAGTTTCCAAATACGTCAAAATGAGCCAGAGCCTAAAAGCATGTTATATCCCATTTGTATACCTTTAACGCGTAAGTGCTAGCAGATATTGTAACTTAATCTGGTTATTAGACTATAGGTCACAAATTCGTTTTCAGTGTTATTATAAACATTTTTTTTCCAGTCTGTTACTAGCCATAGCGTTTAACAACTTCCGACTATCATTCAGTGTCTTTCCAAGGCATTGACCTATTTATCACACCCTAGCAAAAATTCGTAAGGGAGCACTTATGCACGATCTCGCAGCGTAAATTATCTCTCTTTCTGGAAATTATTTCACACTGTCTTTTACTTTTAGCTTTGTGGTTGATTACCGCCTGTTTTGAACCAATTTTTATCAACTGTTTAGATTAAGGAGCCACCACGAAGCAATGGATTCGTCTATTAGCTCGAGGCATGAAATCCAATGAATTTTGCATTGCAGTGCCGATTCCTAATATGACGAAAACGAATTTTCGGATGTATTCGATGGTTTGTTTATTATTAGATGAACCTAAACTCGGTGCCAAATTGGAATACTAATTTTTGTTGTGAGATGATCTTTTTTATGTAGCCATTTGACCGCAGCTAGTAGTTGTGCTAGGCTCGAGAATAGGCACATGTTAATTGCCGACAATTTACGATTATAAATAACGATAGACGAACAAATAGGTTTTCGTGAGAGTATGGTTTCATAAATGCACCCTTAGATTTAGGACGATGAAAGGCAGGTTTTTACCCCATAGAGCGAAACGGTTTCAGTATCAACCACTGCATCTGCCTGGAAGTAACTTTTGAGGCACATCCTATGTCGCATCAAAATATAAATATTTCTTAACATTAAACGCCATTAAATTTATACAGAGACACAACATGCAATAACTTTTTTAACCTACTCATCAGAAAGTTCTCTCCACCTCCTCTCTCTTCCCTTCGGCGTTTATACTGAGGAGGACGAAAGTCCCTCAACGCTGCTTGAACTAGTTTAGGTGTCGTTTCCAGGGCTGCCGGTGTCGCGGAAAGCACACTCGTGCAAAGCGGGATGTTTAAAGATCGGGACTTGCAAGCGCATTGAAATCCAACCATTTGTACGCATGCTTTCCTTGGATCCAAGCAATCTTCATCCGTATTGCAACTTCTGGAGGCAACTAGAAAATGCATTCATTTGTTAACAATTTCGTGTACAACCAGAAATGAAAATGACCGATCGGTCAACCGGTCAAATATGTCAAACATTTTTTCGTGGGTATCTCATCGGGCCATAAAAATAATATTAATTGTTAATATTAATTTTTTTAACAAGTAAATGAATTCTTTAATTTTTCTCTATTTTTTTCTTCCTCTTCCTACCAATCAAATAATATTTGTATTATTAATAGTATGTTGCGATGTCACTAAGTGGTAGTCGTAGGCATGTACATGGTGTCGGGGCAGGGCCCCCACCACAACGGGGGGGTCAGGTGGACCCACTGTACCCAGGCCCGGCCGCTCAAGGGGCCCGCACGGTCTAAAATGTTTTTTTGTACTCCCAACAACAACAACTCCAATTCAATGGCACCGAGCACTTAAGTGAAAGCCTGTCAGGTTGTTAGGCAGGGAAGCCTTCAAACGTAACCAGCCCAAATTTATGAATGAACTAAACGTTAAGCACAATTGAGGCAACCAACATTATAACATAGTGTATTTTTTTTTAATGCGGGGAGGGGGCCCGCTGTTGTAATTATTCCCAGGCTCCTAACTTTGATGTGGGGGCCCTGAGTCGGGGGAAGGGGAGGAGGCAACGGGGTCTTGTCCCTGCCCTTTTTTAGAAAAATGTCCATTTTGTTAAATTTATTTGCTAACATTTGCAAAATTTAAAAGAAACGTTCACCGGGCAAAAAAAAAAAAATCTAGAAACAAAATACTTTTAAGCTTTTGACTGGTGCGGTGGAGCTCAGTTCAACTTTGCGTGGCCCAACGAATGTGTGCTTAGGAAGGTTTACTCCAGAAACTGAATATGCCCTTTATCCAAAAGTCTCCCTTCACCAAAAGTTCCCTACCTCTTAGTGAAACTGAGCACGCCACTGGTGGTACTTATTTGTTTGGCTGTTTGGCTCATGCATTGAAAGCTGCGTTGAAACTGGATGGGTGGAAAGAACAATTCGGAATATATCGTACTGCTCAAAAGTTGCTCTTAAATGGGTCTCGTTGGACTTTGGGCCTGTTTTGTTTGAGATTACACGAGCCATGGGTCAGCAGTTGGGGTGGGTCAAGTGCCTTGGGTCAGCTGGGACATGGGTTCGAAATGGTTAACCACTTACATCACCTATATAATATGCCTGGTCTATGACAACGTGAAGCATTACATTTGTTGAATTTGAGGATTATTTCCACCTCCTATCAGTTGGATCCATTGTTCTGTCTAAATGGCAAGCAATCCAACGTTCGTCATATCACGCCAACGTTTAATCGAAGTCGAGTGAAATACATGTCAACAATCGCTGCCTTTCCTACTAGCAACACAAGGATTCGCACAACTATCGTCTATTAGATAGGCGATGTTACACACAATGATTCGCACAACTATCGTCTATTAGATAGGCGATGTTACACACAATGCCAAAAAATCTCCTGCCTAACGTTCACTTCAGTTGAAGTTACAGAAAATCCACTCCTCCCTTTCGATTCTAGAATGGCAAAAACCTAGAAATCTGCTCCTCGAGCTGAATATTCTGTTGATTCCTTTGTTCCACAGGCCTCGGGGAACACATTGGACAACCCAACGGACAAGATTAAATGACGCAGGCATATAAGCAAAATCGAGAGATATACTTGTAAACATAAGCTACTCTACGATTATTAGCAACGGAAGAATCCACAAACATTTGTTCTATTAAGCAATTAGCCACTGGTGTAGGACACATCTAATTGGCAAGAAGTTTGGATCAAAGGAAAAGGAAAATGATTTAACTATAGAACATAAGAAAAAAAAAACAACAATTTTTCTTGAAAATTTCTCATCCCTTAAAATTTGTTGATGCCCTATGCAACTGACCTGTTTGCCTTCCTTAAAACCGCCACTGATAATTGCTTCACGCCTGACTTATAAAGGTTTATTTTCTCACTCTACGCACATAGGCAGTGCCGTAGCTAGACTTTTTCAAAGGGGTTGCAAGAGTAAAATGTAGAGCCCGAAAGACTAAACAATTGTGGGTGCCAGGTTGTGGCCTATTTTACATTTGTTTTCTGCACAAATTTGGGCCTCGTGTTTTGAATTTTGGGTTCCATTGCCTCCTGGGCCCGGGTGCCTAGCACCCTTTGCACCCACCTTAATTGCGGCACTGCACATTGGTTGTACGAATGGATTTTGGTCAGATTCGTGTATTTTCATTCGGTTATAGTACACCACATACCAACCAATGGCTACATTAAATTGGTTGGGTTACGGAATAAAGTTTTTTTTTTAATTGAAATATTGTAAATATGCCTAAAACGCATCCTATTATTCGAATTTAAATGCTGTTCATACATTCCCTTAGACTGGACTGCTACAGAGATCCACACATGCCAATAAATAACCAAAAATTAGCTGAATCATTAAAAGAAAAATCCTGAAGGAAAATAGAATTTTGTATTGCATAAGAAAACCTTACACTTTTGCAAAAAGTGTTGAGTCTTAAGAGCGCTTGTCGTGGAATTAGCATCACAGCATAGATTTCGATTTAATCAAGCAATCGATAAACGTGTGTAGGTCTACAAGCAAAGCATTAAAAAACGGAAACGGAGGATATACAGGGTGTCCATAAACAAAATAACGACCGAACATTCTTTAAGTCCAACTTTTTTAGTTAGCACCCCTAAAAACCAGGAGAGGACAGAAATCAAAGCTAATGAAATGGGAAGATTTCTGTCCTCTCCTGGTTTTGAGGGGTGCTAACTAGAAAAGTTGGACTTAGAAAATGTTGGGTCGTCAGTATTTTGTGGACCACCCTGTACTAGTGGAGGCAACTAAAGTGTTACGAGTCGATATCCTGTGAATAGCTAATGAGAGAATAATAATGATAGAAATAGATTGATGGGTGTGATGGGGGACGTTTACACGAGAAAAAAGGAATGACCTTGAATTGATATTTCAAGGTCATCCTCGTGCTATCTTCCAAACAAAATACTATACGGCAATAAAGTAAATTAGAAAGTTAGACGCAAGGAGAACATGACCAACAACAAACAAAAACAGATTCATACTCGGATTAACTCTCAATATGCTGGCTGCACTGTAGTGAAACCAACTGTAGTTCGCTTCACTACAGTGCATCCAGCATGTTCAGAGTTAAGTTTTAAAAGTAATCGTAACTATTTTATTTATTATCTGATTTTATCTGTTTTTTTTTTTTGGTCATATTGTCTCTTTGCGTCCAACTTTCTAATTAACTTTTTTGCCGTACTGTGTCACGTTTGGAAGATAGCACGAGGATGACCTTGAAATACCAATTCAAGCTCATTCTTTTTTTTTTCTCGCGTAACGTCCCCCGTCACTTCCATCAATCATTGCATTTCTATCATTATTATTGTCTCATTAGCCATTCACAGGATATCGGCTCGTAACATTTCAGTTGCCTCACCCATGTAGCTGAACTTTGGAAAGGAGGAATTCCTTGAACAGCAGAAATTTCTCATCTCATATCCGTATTTTGAACATTCTAAATATATATTAACACATGTTTTAAACTATTGTATGTGACCGAACTTTCGATTCACTCTGTAAAATTACGAAAACACCCTGCAGAAGAAATTCGGAATTCAAAAGAGAAACTCCGTTGTTTTATATGCATCCAGAAAAGCAAAAAATATCAATGCAGTACGTCCAAATAATATTTTTCAAAACTTCTTGACCTGATTAGAATTTCACCTGAATTCTAAAGTAACTGCACGGCAAGGGATCGCAACATGTCACAACAGCATCGCAAAGGAACGCAACTACGGAAACCAGGGAGTTGACATTATGCCGGGCAAAAAGAAAGATACAGCACGCCCTGCGAATCTAATAATCACTTCCGGAATTGATGAAAAACAAATGAATCTACAATTTCACGTATTACTAACAGCAACAAAAAGTCGCTCGGAGGTATTTGCCAGTTTCGGCATGAATGACGTTAAATATCAGGCACAGAGCGAAATCTATGCCTCTGCATCCGTGCATCTACTGCCAATGGACGTTTCCTTTTGGCCGTGTCAGTATGGCTCAGAATATTTTTGTGTGGGCGATGTGGAATTACAGCCACTATCAATGACTACTACCGAACATTTATTGATTTTGTAAATGTAAATGTACAAATAAATATAAACAGATTCTAAAAATTCCAATTATTGTCCCCGACTTCACCAAGAAGTCGCTCATGAAAATCGCTGCGCATGGTCTCTGTCTGTCTGGCAGAACGTCATTTGAATTAAACGCGTCAGTAGGGTAACACGAATTGTATTCGGGTGACGTGTAGGGGTATTACAAAGACGATTCGGATAACATCACGGTTCTTCGACATGCGCAGCTTTTTCTGTGTATTAATGGATGCAAAAGAGAGTAAATACACAGCAATGGATTTAAAGTTTCAAGCTTGATGCTTTTAAAGGCGGGTTGTCACCGAATGAAAGTCTGCAGCATTTAGCGACATCAATCTAAACCATGCGCAATGGCTGTTTGCCGTGACATCACCATGAGTTAGCCAATGACGAACGAGAACAACGGCTGTTTGGCCGTCTGATTGGACTAGCCCAGTCACGTGATATGCACGTCACAGGAAACAGCCATGGCGTGTGGTATAGCAATTGCTTGCACTCAGCGAAGGGAATACACAAAGAAATTTCTTTTAACGATACATACAAGCCACGTGCCTGTTTATTATTCAGTGACAATTTGGTACATCCTCGTGCACCAGGGTGCACGCTGTAACAGTTAATAATATAACTGTCACTCGATGGCGCCAAGACAGAATATAAAGAATCTACCATGACGCCATTTACTGACAGTGATCTCGTTAAGTGTTACATCGTACACCCAGGCGCACGAGGATGTACTAAATCTTGTACTAAATCTACCAACAATAATAAAGAGGGACACTGCTTGTTTGTGTAGTTAAAACAATCCTGCAAGCAAGGGCTAGATACTGCTAGGTGCCGCTACATGCTGCAGACTTACATATGGCGATAACCCACCTTTAACCTCGAAAGAAAATCAACATTACAGAGATCATAAATGCTTCACAGCATTTACTTACCTGCTAACTCTATGCAAATACAACTAATGAGGAACATCGGAAAAAGTGAGCCCATTGTGCCACCAAAATGTTCTTCAAAATATAAATTTGTTTCTGTGACGAACCAGTTATACAGCTCTATTAGCTCAATTTGGTAGATAAAAAATGCTGTTTTCCATCCTTTTCTCAGCTATAGTATGTAAAACAACATGTTATTGCTTATTGTTCTTTACTGCTTACTGATTTTACAAAAAAAAAAAAAAAAACCCGACAACGACACACTTACCATTAAGATTTAAGAATCACGTTATTTACGATTTTTGGAATACTTCAACCCACGAAGTATCTACCTAAAAAAACGCACTGATGTTAATACAAAGAGTTCACACGCAAAAAGCAATAATTTTTTACTTACTTTCTACCTTCTTTCGTCTTTAAAAGTGAAAAAAATTAATCAAAATTAATTACAAATCACATTTTACGAATATCAGCCGACCCTGCCTCAAATACCTGTTCCATTGTAAATTATTCACAGAACACTAAACCTCTAATAACACAAGCTACCAAGGTTCAAAACAGCGTTAGCCATTGAAAGTAGTGATATCATTCAACCAGGGAAAGGACGCCAAGGTTATCCCTGTATCCTAGCTGGCAATCTTGCCTAGCCGTCTTCTTTAATTTAGGAATGATTATAGCTATCCGCTAACATTACAGGTTGCATAAACATAATGTCAGAGCCATTCGATTGTACAACATGTTACAGCATAAGTCCAACATGTTTCGTAGTAGTCTAAGTATAAGTAGTGTACGTAGTCTATGACTTCATACAGTGAAAATAAAGTAGGTGGAAAAGTGCCAACTATATTTGTTAAAGTTTACCTTTAACTGGCTGAATGATATCACTACTTTCAAAGGCCTACTTTCTTTGGTATGATGACGGATTCTACTACACCAGTTCTGGTTTTTGGTTGATATCGCAACTTTCATAGCCTCACATCGCATGAAACATCACACCTGATTTCAACACATTTCCTTGGAAGAACGTTGATATATACAGGGTGTTTCTAAACCCTATGCAGAAACTTTCAGGATGACTTCCACCATACACATGAAGGTTAAAAAGTCCTATAAACATGGGTCCGGAAATGCCTCCTAAGGGCACTGCGGCCCCTCGAAGGTAGCCCCTAAAATCCCGTCCCAACCTAGTATCTCGGAAACCGTTTGAGCCACAGCAATATGCCTTGGTCGAGTATTTAAGTCCTGATTTAGTGGTAGCCTGTGTCCGACTGCCTGCAAGGCGCATGCCTTACTGTAGCCTCATGCACCAAGGCTAAATGCATTAGCTCCAGAAACTCGTAATCAGCAAGGTGCATTAACCTGCAGGAAAACTCCACGATAATCGGATAACCAACCAATTGGATAACCAAGGGCAACCAACTAGTTCGTTGATGGCTTTATGTTCTACGTTAGGCATTGCAAGTGCCAAATTTACAGCCGTAGTTGCAGCATAAAGTTATTTTTGTAAAGTGTTTAAGAATGAAGGTATATCATTATAAAAAGGCATACCATCCTAAAGTCAGTTCAAGTATTTCAATGTCTTTAAAATGTTTCAACGTCCAAAATTGGCTTGGAAAGTTTGCAATACTCGTAACCCCCCAACTGCTGGGTAAATTAGAATAGCAGTAAAGTGGGCTCTCATAACTTAGCAAATAAACATGAACAGAAGAAAGGAGAGAGGATGTAGACGCCCCTTGACAGTGGGTAGGGAAAGCGGGGGTTCATGGGAAACACCCCCCCCCCCCTCATAAAATATGTGAAACAGTTTATCTGTAGAGCTTCATGGGCTCCATTGAGAGAGATAAGAAACATGACTTCCCAGACCCCCCTTCCCCGTCAGGCTTTTGGTTCGGGCTCCTGCAAAATTGTTTCTTAGCTCTGGCTATGGTGCCACTGCCTCAAGTCTTTCAATTTAAAAAAAAAGCCCATTTGTTGACATTTCGCCCGAAATTTAGGTGACCAGATCCCTCAAACAAGTTCTCAACCTCTGCGCACTATTTAAAACGAAACCATATTTCACCAAGCACGAGTTTACATCCGTAACCACCATCCTCCCCACCCCACCCCCAAAAAATAGTAACAACAAAAAAGGACAAAGCATACCCGTACTGTGCATTAAACCTTCGACCCCCCCCCCCCCACCACTTACCAAACTACTCATGTGATGTTCCGCAACTTTTGGGGCAAAATCATCTTCAAAAAAAATGGCCCCTGGTGATAATTTTTACGAATGGCCTCTACATCACACTAGACATTTCGCGCTCACGCAACAACGAAAACATTTACCAAAAACAATGATGCGATTTTTACAACTTTGAGCAACATTTATTGCGTGTAGAATTTATTATTATTTTCAGTCAAACTAGATCAAATATACGTCGAATCGCGGAATAATTCATAATAAGCTCAATTTTGGCACAGATGTTCATAATGGTCTTAGGTTCAACATAGTAAAAGTCCTCAGCTGTCCGTGTTCAACAAATGCCGCCATTTTGGAAACACGGCACCCGATATACGTTTTTTTCAATATATTTCACGGTTGCTTGGGCATGAAAATATGTTCTGTCCAAAAATGTGGAGCATGACATTTTCTACAAAAAAACATTGTATTCATTTTCTTCGTAGGTTCCATGATTCAGGGTATAAACGGTGTAGAAGAATGTTGAGCTAATGCCGCCATATTGGAAACATGCGCCCACAATCAGTTTTTATAAATCTATCACGGAAAGGCTACATAAAATATGTTTCATCCGAAACTGTAGAGCTTGAAATTGTCTTCAAAAGCGGTTCTATCCGTTTTCATTTTAAACCGAGTCAATGATTCAGCGAATAAACGGTGTCAAAGAGGCCACGCATGTGGCTCCCAGTGCACAATGTATGTACATTACACTTGATATAGTTGGATGGCTTGGGGCCCAAATTGATGGAATTTGTCACTTTCTGTGAAAAGCCTAAATGCATATGACGAGTAACTGGAAAACATAGCTATGATAGCAAGTTCAAAAAACCCCATGGGAGGAGGTGGAGGGGGTGATTTACCACACCAAAAACGGTAGTTAAAGTAATTTTTGTTTTCAAAGTATTCTTGCGAGCCCTCTAATAGCCCGATATGGAAAT
>JAHWFP010141852.1:0-12083 GCA_023313725.1 Lithobius niger | reverse complement strand
CCCCCCCCGCCTCCTCCCAGCCCCTCCCCCCCCACGACCACCCTCCCTCCTCTATTCTCCCGTCCTACATCTTCCCACTATTCCCCTCCTCTTCTCTCTTCCCCTCTACCCCTAGCTTCTTCCCTCCCATGTTTATTGTTGCTGTTGCCCGATGGCAACAGTTGACTGAACGTGAAAAAACTTTGTGAGCGGGCCCGGGAACCAAGCAAAGCGAGCAGCCAAGCAGCCGAGCGGTCAGCCTCCTCGTCTCCAAACAAAGCGAATGGTGGTTCCAATTCCACGACTGACCCATATAATCCTTAAAAAAAGTAACAGAATTTAATTCATGCAACTAAAGGTCAACAGGACATTTCGTCGAAATTTTGTCGTAGCCCCAAAAAAACGCATACCTGTGTTTTACTGAATTGTTTAAAAAAACCTATCACAGCCACGGCTCGTTGAAATAAATCAATCAATCAACTTATTACTGAGTAAGTCAGCAATCAGTATGCAAGCACCTGCTGTACGTTAATGTACATGATTGTTTCCGCCAACGTTGGAACAATTCATGTGTGTTATCTTTAACAACAGAAGACGGTACACTGTGGTAATAATTGTTGCTACTTACTTTGAAGCAATTCCACTCAGCTCTAAAAGCCTGCATCTGCGAAATAAATAAGCCATTCTATCATTAATAGCTGCAAAGGCCTCGAAATTTAAAACGTAGCTTACTTTGGTGGAAAACTCTATGCGTTTAGCTATAACGCGGATTCTTTCATTTTATCCATCAACAATAAAATATTGGAAATAGTGCACCAAGAACCGTTATGCACGGTAGCAATGAAGCACGAAATGCACGAAGAATTGTTATGCACGGTAGCAATAACATGGCATGCGCTGGAAGAATGAAACAAAACGTTACTTTAAATTGTAGCCACGATTGTAGCCGTTACTTTGAATTGTTGGGCTGCTGCTGCTACAGGCTGCTCTTCCTCCTCCTTTTGCTGGTTCCTGAGGTTGGGTATTATATTAGTAGATGAAAAAAATCTGTTCACCACATATTCGATCGATGGATGGACCACAGGATGCCAATACTGTACCAGTGTTCGGAGGCAGGGGTCATAATGGTATTTTAATAAATTTACTGAGGTCTTCAGTGAGCTGTTCTCTCCTAAATTTCGCCTCAGAGTCCATGCCCACTGTACTAGGACGAAGTGCATTCCAAATGGGAATAATGCGGACTGAGAATAAATTTTTTTCTACATTGACGTTTCGCATCTTTGGTAGCAAGCTTCCAAGGGTGCCCACGAGTGTAATGTAGACTAGGAGCCAGATCAAAGAATGGAAAGTCAACCGTTATCAAGCTTCGCAGAATCTTATAAGTCATAATAAGGTCAAATCGTAGGCACCTCAATTCAAGAAGCTCAAGGCCCGTTCTTGCGAGGCGCTCGGCGTAGTCCACCTCCCGAAGCCCCGGATGACACTTTGTAAACCATCTCTGCACTGACTCAATCAAGTCAATGTCCTTTGCGAGGTATGGAGACCAAACAGGTGTTGCATACTTCAAGATGAAATGAAAGAACACCTTGAAAGCCCACGCCTTATTTTGTATATGACCCGAAGTGAAACATCTATTCATTATGGCAATCCGTCGAAAAGCCGCATAGGGAATTTTCGAACTATGAACAGACGACATAAGGTCATGGGAAAACCAGATGACCAGGTCTCGAATCTCGTCAGCGAATGGAAGAATATCCCTGGTAAGTACGTAGTTTGATTCTTGACTCTTAGATCTGATACTTAAAGATTGACATTTCGAGGAGAAAAGAGGAAAATCCCACATCGTAGACCAACAATGTACATTCCCAATCTCGACCGAAAGGGCTGGTTAAGGGCCCGCAGGTACGATCTCAGTTCCAATTTGAATGTCGTCCGCAAATTTTGCACCATATGATGAAGAAGTATTCAGGTCAAGATCATTTAAAAAGATTAGAAACAATAAAAGTCCCAGAACCGAACCTTGTGGGACGCCACTCGTCATGTCAACCTTGTCCGATAGAGTAAATTCAATCTTAACTTGTTGTGTTCGGTTTCCCAGAATGCAGACAGCCAATTTAAAAGCAATTCACCAATGCCACATCCATTTAATTTTGCAAGTAGTTTTCCGTGGACAACCAATCGAACGCTTTCTTGAAATCAAAATAGATAACGTCACTCTGGGCACCAATGTCTAATGCATCTGTCCACCGGTCTAGCATATTCAACAGGTTGTGTGTGGCTGAACGGCCTGGAAGAAACCCTATTTGATCAAGTGTAATAATGGATGTCTCCATCAAATAAAGTAACATATGTATCCCTAATGACTAGCTCCATGACTTTACACATCACACATGTTAATGAAATAGGCCTGTAATTTTCAGGATTCGATGCCGAACCGTTCTTGAAGACTGGAATAACAATAGCGTTTTTCCATTGATCTGGAAGCTCTCCTTGTTCAAAGGACATAATAAAAAGTTGAGATAAAGAGCAGCAAATTTCAGCTGATATCTGCTTTAGAAAAAATTCTGAAATGCCATCTAGGCCACATGAAGAACTAGATTTAAGATTTGTCAATGCAGAGAAAACAGCAGACTAGCTAAACTTTACAGTATGCCATTGACTTTGCCAACACGTATTTTGGCGCCATGGGAGATTTTGGTTACCATAATCGCTAATACCATACTCTGAAAAGATCTTGCTTAAAAGTTCAACCTTGTCTTGGTTTTCTACAAGGAATCCACTGGAGCTTTTGAAAGGCGGTATGGGTCTCATTGACTGTTTTTTTTCGGTAAAATTTTAAAAGGGATGAATTGTTTCCGTTCAGGATTACATTCTCTTCCTTTTTTCTATGCCCCGCCTCAGCTGCATTTGAATAGTTTTTTTTCGAGAAGTGTTATAGGCCCTTAAGGAATCTGCATTACAGTTTGTTCTATCTCGTTTCCAAAGTTTAAGTTTATGATTTTTCAACTTAACCAAAAAATTCGGAATGCTGCGAATGGGTGTTCTACTCATGCCTCTGGGTGCCCTGCAGTATTTTATGTTATTATTCAGGATCTCTAAAAAATACTTCCATGCACCACCAATGGATGAATGGATTGAAAAAAAATTAGATTATTCCAATCAATCAGTTGAAGTGACGTCCTGAGCAATGGGAAGTCTACCCTGCCCACTGTTGATTCAATGTTTATCTGCGTTTCAGGTCCCGAGACATTCACCACATTAAGATTTAATTTGAAGGTAATAACGCAGTGATCACTTCTACCAAAGTAAGGCCCCACGACAAGATCGAAAAGAAGTCGATCAAGAATATTTTCCCCACATGTCTGCTTATCCACATGCTGAGTAAGACCCAAGGGAGTTATAAGTTCTAGGAAAAGCCTATGACTTTATCACAGTCACAAGTTTACAATCGCCTCTCTACTTCCTGGAAATAACGAGGTAAAACAAGAAGTCTTGGGTTGAAGAGCGATATTTCAGCAGTCAACCATATTCATTAAAATCCAAAAACATCTTTGTTCCCTAAACTATTTTACATATCTAGTTTTGGTTAGGTTGAGGTGACCCTATTTCAGTTATATCAACACTTATTCTGATTCAGTGGCCAGCAAGAAGTTTGCATTTTAGACTGCAAGAACTGCCTGTATAAAAATGCAAGGGAGAAAACTGCTCGAGTCAATCACCCCCAAATGGCACCAGGAATAGAACTGTAATTGCTTAGTGTAAAATTACTTGGCCTCGTTTGGTCTCCCTATAGCAACCTAAAGATTGATTAGTATACATTCGCTGATGTAAATTATATTATCAACGTGCTAACGAATTGCGCTGGGTACTACGCTAATGCCCCTAAACATGGATTTAGCTTACTCGGCAGTAATGCTATATACGAGAGGACAACGTGTTCTTATATACCCAGCACGAACATCAAAATCAACATTTCAAATTTACATCTAATACTGAGTGCTATTCTACAGAGAATGTCTAAAACGTCACCGTGGACCGAATTAACCAGAGTCGTCGTGTGCGGACACAAATAGTTTTTATTACAATGAGATAAAAGGCCTCGAGTCAGCTTTACATTATTATTCACATAACAACGCGTACAGGGGAAAATATTTCGCACTAGCGCTAATGGCGAGAGTATCTTGGGTGTTCTAGCAACATGACAACACCTAACATCAGGCGGACAAAGCTTACAGTGACAACCATTAGTAACTTATCAGAGTCTCCCCGATTTCCATGCTGGGAAATTATAGTCGCGCTACGGCTCGTAAGACCAAACCAGAAGCCACTTCGCCCAAAGAAAGACAAAACCTGGATGCCACTCTCTATCAAAACAGAGGGTGACAACAATGGTCAGGGGATAACATACGTGCGGCAACAGAGCAAAAACACTTCATGGGCACAACAATAAGCAGCGTTCCCACAGCAAGACTCCGTACACTACTAATAAACAATACAGAGAGGGGAGTGGAAACCGTAGTCTGTAGGGCCTAATCCTGAAATATAGGCCTAAAGACTTAATTGCCTACTTGCTAAAATAGAGGCCTAATTACTGAATCATTATCTAAAATTTAGACATAATTCCTGAAATACAGGCCTAAAGACTGAATAGTATATATTCCTGATTATCGATATAAAAGCCTAATTACTGAAAATTACTAAAATATAGACATAATTTTTCAAATACAGGCCTAAATGCTGAGTATATGCCTATAATTACATAAATAGAGACCTAATTACTGAATAGTACTAAAATGTAGGTCTGATTACTGTTTATTACTAAAATATAGGCCTAATTCCTGAAATACTGGGCTAAATACTGAACACATACATAATTCTAGCAAATAAAGGCTTAATTTCTGAATAGGTTATCAATAAAATATAGGCCTATTCCTGAAATACTGGCCTAAATACTGAATACATACATAATTCCTGATATAATGGCTGAATTACTGAATATTTTTAAAATATAGGCCTATTCCTGAAATACTGGCCTAAATATTGACACCTAGTGGCGCATGCAGTAGAGTGCATATTACTATTGTATTTCCTAGCAGTCGAGAAAAAATCCAGGATGAACTCTCTCCCTTAGCTAATCTTCAAAATTCGCGTTGAAACATACTGATTATACTACGCTTATTCTAGGATCTTTCATCAATTTCTTGTAGATAGAATTTAGTTGCTAGTCACAGTGCGGGGATGAAGGAGTCATTAACATCGTATTAACACTACCTACCTACGCCATTGTTTGTTTAACTATTTGCTAGCTATGTTTATAAGATAATTTCCCAGTTGTTTCCCCATACAGTACTCCATGTCATCCAAACCGTCGTTAGTTTTTGGTCAGAAAAAGACGTTTTTCTAATGTCCAACTGAGTTCCATTAAGTATTTTACAATGCTGTAAATTGAAGACGAAAAAACAAACCAGTGAATAAATTTATTACTACGTGAATTATCTAGACACATGCTAGTGTGCGGCGCCAAGTTAGGCAACAAACATCATATCAATTCAATTGTCAAGGTGTAAAACGTTGTAGCGCGACGTCATAGCATCAGTGTCCAATATCCTGAAGCATAGTTTGGAATATTTCAGTGCTTGGAAGTAGGAGGAAAATACGATTTGGTGAACTCACACGGACGCACGAAATGGCTACCCCCATGCAAACCGTGGATGCCACCATCTTGGAAGAGTTAAGACCATCAATTTAGAAGGTCTTGACGTCACATCCGGCCCACCATTTTGAATGATGTCACGTCCTGTCTTTAAAGGAACCGGAAGTGCCTTGGTTTTGAATGACGCCACTTCCTGTCGGTCTTTGACCCGCTTTTTGGGGCCGAGGAGCGACGGGACGAAAAAAACGAGAGAGGTCAACTTGACTCCAAATTTTATTCTCTTCTAATTCTATCTCTACTTTTCCGTGGGAGCGGTCGTTTAAGCCACACGTAGACTAGGTTGTGGGTTGTGGGAACTAAAAGAAAAATAAATTCTCTTATGTCCTGAGGACAGATTCTAACCTGGATCATTAGGACGGAACTCTACCATGCTATCCACTATAGACTGAGTTAGTCAGATGAGAAATGGACGCAAATGGTAGGTATTACAGGTACTCCTTCCACCAGATGGCAGCACTCGTTTCAACAGGAATAGGAAACTTGATTTGCTATAATTTGCTTTTTCAAGCCTATTGATGTAAAATGAAGAATTTAGTCTCTTTGCTTCGACATATCGTATAACATTTAAGCAGTCAACTGGTATTATTAAAGGGGAGTGTTTTAAGAAAACTTCACGCATCTGAGTGCTCACATTGATTTTTAAAGGAATTCGGGAACAGGCGTACCCGCCATCTCGTCCTTCATCATGCTGAGTACTTGCTTGTTCGAAATGGAGAGCAGGGTTGGTGTGGGGGATAACTGCTGCTATCGAAACGGATCAAATCCCCTAGGTACCCCACAGGCTACGCACCCTATCAGAATGCCTACCATTTTCTTTCTTTCTTTTTTTTCTATAATAAATATACAAAATCATGTTGGATTTTAGGAATAATCCGAGCTCCTCTTCATCACCATATCCTAACAACGAGTTACATGTTAAAATATTTAAACTCTTCAGTCCAGAAAATGCCTCGTTTTTAGAGATTCTTCTAAATGCGAAAAAAAATCGGGATAAATACGCCTCGGAGGTTTGGCAGTCACGGAGCCTCGTGCTTACATATTATAAGACTAGTAAACTAGCGGTCGTGTAGACGAAATTGGCTCAGTTTCGAACCCTACCAAACGGGACAGAAAGTAGGGCTCAACAAAAGATGAGTCCAAAAGGAAACGTGAATAGGTTTGCAGCACGTTCATTCAACGCTGCACAAAATCCGTGTATATCGTAATGGAAACCATGAATAAAAGGTCAGTTATATGTTTAGCGTACGTATTTTCGATGTTTGTGTAAGGTTCCTTTAAAGCCACACGAAACGAACAATTAACGCACAATTAACGCGTGTAGAACGCGATGGAAACGACGATACCTGAATAAAACATATGTATAGGTTTAGCGCTCGTATTTTGGACGTTTCCAGTACGTTTTTGATTTTGTTTTTGTATTTCGGACGTTTTTCATTAGCTAGGTCAAGGTTTTAGGTTTCCCCCATTCTCGGTTATAAAAAGAAAAACTAGGTTAGTAAAGAGTTAAAATCTATATACATGTAAGTTAGTACAGAGGTTAGACAGGATGAGAATGGGAGATAAATGAGGAGATCTGGAACAGAACTTAATAAAAAAGTTTGGTGTGACGAAAAAAAAAAAACAGGCGATCCGAAGGCCTTAGAGATTCGTTTAAACCCCTCGTGCAACATGACGAGCAATCCGAGGATAAAAAATCTGAACACAATGATGACGATAAAGATCCCGAGGCTAAAAAATGTAAATACGATGATGACGACGAGTGCGGTGATGCGTCAGAAGTGGACTCTTCCGTGAGACCTCCTCAGACACTTCGCTCTTTAGAGTCGCTTCTGAAGGACCAAACGTTGGGTGCAACTGTGAGATATTAGTTGCATAGATTTTTCACGATGACGAGAGAAAACGATTGCGGCTTTTGGTTACGGTACGATGGGGGAAACCTAATGATAGGGGCTAAACCCATCGAGATATTCGAGAACGACTTAGTGTTGGAAGGAAAGCCTTACCAAGGAAGAAATTTACAGACCCCAAAAGACCTGGAGTTCGAAACGTACCATCCCAAGGTCTTGGCTTCGTAAGCCTCTATCCTGAAAGGCAGTCACGCTATATACAGCAACAACGACCCTTACTCCGGCAAGCCTAAATCGAATCGCGGCTGCAAGTACGCTCGCGTTATCATGTATTAGGGTCTATGGCCACCGAAAGTAACAATGTTCTAGTTTTCATTTAACCTTCTAACTATTAGTCGGTGCGATTAACATGGCGAATGTTTTGGTGTGTTGATATCACTCCTTTGGAAGGGCCGAACCATTCGGAACTTGGTGGTCCCTTTTACCACTTTTGGTTTTTGATGTGTAAAAATAATCGAATCATGTTAATTAATCAATTTCATTTTTATACTTATTGACTCCTTATTTCAATACAAATTTTAATAGTGAATTAAGAAAACAATAAACTCTGCGAAACAAAACGTCTAAAAGAAACTATTCTGCAGCCATAAGATTAAGACTTCGTCACTGAGTAGTACGCGTGGCGTGGCTGATTCAGATTCGAAAAAACAGACTAAGTACTTTTGTCTCCTAGTGGTCTACCTAGTTGTAAGAAATCGTGATATTAGAGCGAGCACTGACTACTGATATGTTGATTTGGGATAGGTGCTATGATCACGGCAAACAAAAGGAAGTCACACACAAAATAAAGTTTAAGCTGACGTTTTGAAAAGGTTCCAGATCGGATACATAACTGGTCTGAAGTGGACGTGAGCGGGTGTCTCGGAATCGCCTAGACCCCTGTTACGGTGAAGCCTATGAGCGGACTAGTATTTAAGTCAAGGTGGAGCTCGCCACCTGGCCAGTGACCTCTAATGGCCTGGCCTGCCCACTGCGAATTGCCTGCCTACTGTTCTGCGGCCTGACAGAAGACAAAAAGATTGCCTGTCCCATGTTATTGTCACCTGTCCACTGATCACCTGGTCCCATGTTATTGTCTCCTGGATACTGGACGTGCACTAAACTTCCTTTTTGGTCCTACTAAGTCTAATTTGGACCTGATGTTTTTGGCTTTGCGGACCTGTAATAGTCGTCGAGTGTTGTTAGTGTTCTAAACTCATTGCTGACTGTATTGGTACAACGGAGTCAAAACTAGCGCCATCTGCAATATCTGAATATTTCTCAGGCTTTCCAGCTTCACAAACTTCACAGTTCTTTGTTTTAATTCACTCCCCTTTCCATCTTCTCTTCTGTCTACACGAATCTATAGTACCTTTCGTTAAGAAAATTTACAAAAACGTAACATGTCAAGCTCTACTCATATTGGAACAGTTGGCCTTCGGCACATAAGACCCCACATGGTCTTTATATGCGAGCATATCAATAGTTCCTCTCATCCCTCAAAATACTGATAAATAGAAATTATACATGCAGCGTATAAGCAAAATTTGGTTCCACGTGGGGCCCGTTATGATGATCTAAGAGAGCTCTGTCCTCTCTCCCGCAGACAAATTCTGCAGCCTCTGGACTTTTGAGAATTTGTTGTATGGATTCAGAGGAAAAGTGGTTTAGGCTAAAATCGCATGCCACTCGAATAAACAGGATGCCTTAAACACTACAACTCGATATTTCTGCCCCAGGTGATGGCAATACTGTAGGTGCAGGATACGTCGCAGGGAAACTCCGAATGGCGTTGGGAGACATACTTGAAATTATTTACATAATTTTTGTTATCCTTGCTGGAAAGAAAACATTCTTAAAATCCACCTACAGCTACTTTATGCCTTTTTAGTTAATTAGGGAGCTTATAGTATTATGCCGCATGTCAGGGGGTAAAACTCGCCCATAGATGGCTTTGCAACTAAGGCACTTCAAGACACTGGAAATCAAACGATCTAATTTTTGATCGAAAGAGCAATTTTCGTTCATCAGGAACTGTACTTGCCAGAAAGGAACAGTTTGTTCAGGTACGGGATCAGGAAGAGGTTTGAATCAATTAATCTTTGCATTTTGGAATTTCTCGCCGGGAAAAAAAGTAGGCGTAAGGGCGCGTTTACACAACGAGACCTTCTCGCTCGCCGAACGCTATTTGCTAGGCTATCATTAGTTGTTTACGATTAATTTTCCGTTTCTATTAAATGAATGCGGTAACAGACAACAAACCAACAACAACACCGAAAGTGCAACGGTCATTTTAAACACATTGTTGCCATTTCACGCTATTTTCAAAATTTGCTATTCTCGCTGAAAACAGCTTGTAGCAGTGATCAAACGACGGTAGAATAAATAGCTACTCGCAGCGAGAATTCAAAATCCAACATGGCGTCCGTTGAAGACAGACCATCGAATGCCGGCATTCAGAAATCTGTCCGTCGTCTTGTACTGCAATAAAAATTGTTTTCTAGTTGTCACAAATCGGCGTTGTCATGTTGCACGCCCATACGTCGTGTCGCGAGGCACGAGGAGGAGATTTACGTCAGCGTTGTTGCCATGGTTACCACGTATAGACAACCTGAAAGACACATTCTTCGGTAAAGGCGAGAAGCAGCCATCATATTTAATATTAACTATAAGTAAGCGAGAAAATTGTCGTTGCCTAAACCCGCCCTAACAAACATGGACGAGACTATTTTCCCATGGATTGGCGTTCTGCATTGAGATCCTGTATATAAAAGTATAGTCTAGCTGAACGAACTCGCTATAAAACATTGATTAATTAACTCGCTACACGCGAACCACACGAGTGCCCGTTTTATCCTTAACTTATTTCCTTACCGGTGGTAATGTCGGCCGTATGGGTATGCCTGTGGGCGGACGGTATTGAGGAAGATCGGCTTCACTTTCGGCTATCAAAACACTCAACACCAACAAACCCAAGAAAGTAGAGACACACATCGTACTTTGCAACACATCAGCAAATGGACAAACTGGCAATTGCAAAATTAACGCGAAGCCGTAAAAGCGTGACTAATAAGCAAACGTTTTTGCACGTTAAAAATAAACCTCGGTTGATAATAAAGAAGGAAAAACACTACCAGTTGCACGCTCAATGGTCCTTGACGCTATTGTGCCGTTTAAGTTGGCAAATATCCAACCATCGCCGTATCCTCTCCTCGTCATCACACGGGAGGGAGGAAGGGGGGGGGGGGGGCCCCGGAAAGATGCATCATCTGTGACGCTTATTTATTCCCTTATCGTAACCCCGGATACAACAAACGTTTAATGATGAAATTCCACGATTATTTACTTTGCGTAGGTAGGTCAGTCGGTGCGTTAGCCGCTCTCTTGTAATAAGCCTTAAAAGTTGTGGCGCAACTCTCCTCGGCAAACGGTAAAGCAGTAAAAAGTGGTTGTCGTTACTCACAACCAGATCTCAGAAATTCACGTCTTCTAAAAATGCCGACTTGTTGTTGTTGATTGCTTTTAGAGAGCACGAACCCAAACTAAGTATGTTCCCCACGACGTCTTAGCGAGATATTAAACAATTAACTGAACAAAAAAAAAGACTTCGCCGTTTGGAAAAAAAGCATTAGAGCTCGTATCCCCACACTCACAGCTGTGAAGGTACACGAATAAAAACGGATTAGAGGTCACTCGAACGCAACGAACTATAATTTGAACTCCGATTCCAGGGAAGGACTGTTTTTACTCAATGGTTATGTCAGAAAGTGAACGCTGTTTGTGTGTGAAATGTTTAATGATTATGTGTGTGCGTGTGAATGTTTCTGTGCGCTCAATTTGAGTGATATACAAGCTTTTTTATGTTTCTGTTTGTTGTTTATGTTTTAAGTCTGTTTGTTGATTTTTAGATTATGTTACGATTCGTTGTTTTCAATGTGAATTCCTGAAAATGTCTAATTAATTAGTACTTGTTAAAGACTTATCTGATCAAAAAAAGCTTTGCTGTATAGAAAAAAACATTTGTGCCCAATGGAACTCACAGCTGTGAAGGCGCACAAATAATAACGGATTAAAATTCACTTAAACGAAATGAAGTATAATTTGAACTCCAATTCCAGGGAAGAAGGATTCGTTGTTACTGATTGGTAATGTTAGTAAGTGAATGCAGTGTGTGTGTCACGTTTTTCTTTTTTCATCTGTGTTTCTTGTTTTATATTTTCATTTTCTTTCGTGAGAGTGCATTTTACGTGTGCATTTATAATTGACGAAAAATGCACTCATGCTTGTTAAGGAAGTTTGTTTTGATTGTGTTTGTGTTTGTTGGTATCTGTTTTAGTTCTATTTCATGTAAGTGACAAAGTGTTCATTTTCGTTGCGTATTTTTTATGTTTTAGTTTCGTATGCAATTTGTTACGGTTTAGTTCTGTTTCGTGTGCGTGTATATGTTTGTATTTTGTGTTTTTTTTTAATGTGCGAAATATCTAACCGTTTTGGTTGTTTTATTA
>JAHWFP010141839.1:325289-357627 GCA_023313725.1 Lithobius niger | reverse complement strand
AGAGGGCCTACTAACCCGGGAAACGCAAACGAGATTTGAAATCAGTGACCTAGATTTTCAGATTTCATGGGATTTGAAGATTTGCGCAGATTTACATGGATTTCTACAGATTTACAAGATTTTGCTAGATTTGCAGGATTTTCAAATTTGTAGATTTATGCTAAGATTTTCAGATTTGCTCCGAAATTTACAGATTTACCGACCCTGCACTCAAACAGCACTGATACGACATTGACTTGATAGAGAAAATTGTTGTACCCTGAACAATTCGCAGATATTTGGGGAAAAAAGAGTCGTTGGCATGCAACTTCAAAATCGGTCTACACGGTACTGTACGGTTAGTGTTGCGAAAAGCATTATTGATATGTATTGCACATGATATCAACAACTTATTAATAGTGTCATCTCTTGACAGGATGCGGTATTTCGTAACGATTTTAGTCTGTGCTACGGTTTGCTTAATTCTAACAATGGATGGTGCCAGCAAATGATAAAAAAAAAATTTCATGAAAGGCGGAACACCCGCAAAACTCGCACCAGTTTTTTTCACGTACAATTCTTTTAAGCCGTCATGCCGCCCCTAAAAAAGTGCCGCTATAGGTCCGTGTCTCTCGGGCCTACTTATAAATCCGGCCCTGAGAAGGGCGTCATACTGATGCTGTTAAGCGTGATTTCTTAGACCTAAAACGCGCGATTTTTGTGGTTGGAAAAAACAACGTTATTTTAATCCTATAAGAAATCCGCTCTTCCGTTGTTTTTCCCTCCATTTTTATGTAGTGCACCTTGTAGTTATGCCCTCCAAAACCCATACTGGTGCCAATATGGCGGCAAATGTCACTGCTCTATTAAGATACTTGTCTAAAAAATTAGAAACTGTTTGTTAAAGTACGAAAACCAGACTGAATGCGTCGAGTTCTTTTGCTGGTGTATATACGTGTCTAAAAACGCAATTATTAAGTAGTAGTAGTCGGCATGTGTTTTAAACTTAAACCGGCAAGAGCTCATTCATGCATCCTAATGGTCCTGGGGTATAATCGAGCTGCCGTGGTATAACCGAGGCGGCGGGGTATAATCACCTGGTTGTATAGGTTGATTATACCTCGACTCCTTTACCTTCCACCATGGTAGTAAAGGGCCAGTCATTATGGGTCGCCGGGGGGGGGGGGGGGGGGCGGTTGGGGGGGACGGTGGAATGAGAACGTGGCCACCAAACTTTTCTCTGACCTCCTCCCCCACCATCGACACCTGGACGTGCACACAGGGGGGCTCGAGCCCCTGCCCTCATGGCAAAGTGCCTATTTTTTTCTGAAAAAGTACCCTTTTTATGGGAGCGGAGGTGTACAAGTGCCTAAAAAACGCAAAAAAAGACAATAACTGCTATATACGAAAGTGGTGCAAAGAGGCGCAGAAATGGTTAGCACCCCACAAAAAGGGGGTAAAAAGAGGTTAAAACACCAAAAAAAAAAGTCCCCAGAAGAAAAGTAAGTTTGCCCCTGCCTTCTCGGGGGCCTGTGCACGTCCCTGATCGATACCCTGAAAAAAATTTTGAAACTCCCCCGGTTTTGTCAAAAAATAATCGGCCGGGGGGGCGCCCCCGGGAAAAAAAAATTGCGCTTTTCCTATGCCTGTTGAGACTACCAGCAGATAATTTTCTGTAGCCAAATTAAGTAACACTCCGAAGCCACGAATTGCCACTAGTTGTAAGTAATATACGTGCCTTGTTTTTAACGAACAGACACTTTGGTTAAAAATGTTCTGCAAAACACCGATGTTTCTGACACTCGGGTTGCGTCGGGTTCATACAATAAATATGATGAAATCACTGTTTGCTTGTATGTCATCCGTAACAGAGTCAACACCCGAAAAACAAAAGAAGCAAATCGACTCACGGCTCTTCTAGAAACTTGATTAAAAAAACTACAATTGTAGTACTGGTACGAATAGCTTTAAAGGGCAATTACATCCATTTTGACATGCATGTTTGACTTTTCGGATCACTTACACAATAACTAAACACAAGAATTGCGGTAAGAATACGTTACGTACGTCCGATATAACAATTTAATTACTGCATCACCAAAACACGACACAAAGGTCGCCATGGTTTTGCTGGAACGCGTAGAAATTAATGCTGACAGACGGATCTCGTCGATTTCGACTCGCAGCCGATTCAAATAGCTGTATTATCTGTGAGGAGCTCAAGCATCTGACGGCCTTAGCTGGCCACTACACTGCGGGCCAGCTAAGGCCGCCAGACGCTTGAGCTCCTCACAGTCAATGCAGCTATCTCAATCGGCTGCGAGTGTCGAAATCGAAAAGTGACATCTGTCGGCATTAATTTCTGCGCGCTCCAGCAAAACAATGGCGATCTCCGTGTCGTGTTTTGGTGATGCAGTAATTAAATTGTTATATCGGACGTAAGTAACATATTCTTACTGCTATTCTTGTGTTTAGTTATTGTGTAAGTAATCCGAAAAGTCAAACATGCATGTCAAAATGGATGTAATTGCCCTTTAAAAACTTGTAAATACTCACATCATGGAGGGGGGAGTGGCAGATTTGGGAGGGGGGGGGGAAGGCTTGCTCCATGGAAGCTGAGGGGTTTATGCATCCTGCACCAAAAGTTGCTTAGGACCAATTCCAGGGCTTCCAGTCAACTTCAATGGATAAAAAATAGGAAATATAGGAATTTTTGGTTGAAAAACAGATGCTTTATAGGAAAAATCAAAGAAAATTTATAGGTATTTTATTGGAATTAGCCTGGATCCAGTTGGAATGTCATATTGTATTATAAGACTACAATATTTTTGGCTGTCATATTGTATATAACAATATGAAAATAAAAATCACTTTTGAGTGTATAGCACAGTCGGTACATCCCTTACTGTGCTGTGCTTGGCTGCTCGACCAATTCACATTTCGTTTACATAACATACTGCAGTGCCACGGTATTGTTTTAGGATCAAAATAATTAGTGAAGCAACGAAACACAACACACACAAAGCAATATTTCAGTTCGGAACTGAAAAATATACGAAATACAGGATCCTTTCGTGATTTATAGTTTATAGAAATCCTATAAAAAAAATAGGAAATATAGGAGAACTGGAAACTCTGTAATTCCACAAATGCAGCTACTTATTATACCTAGGTAGTGAATTTCATTGTGCAAGGGAATAAACGAAATCACTGGAATAAGTCGTTTAATAAACATCTGTTCAGCTGGTTAATTGTTCAAATCCTTACTAGGTTAGGAAGTATATGGTCATCATTCTGAGCCAGTTTTTCTCAAGTATTCTAACAGCGCAGTAGGCTAATATGTTGTGTTCAAGAAGTTAACTTGCTTGCTATTTGCAGGAAATCATAAGGAAATATTTTCCTTTTCCTCGTTCTTGTTTTATTGTTTCATTGATTGGGATTTAATGTGTTTTCGAGTTCGCCTGATGCAGTGTGAACAATTGTTTTCTTTTGTATATTCTTTTTCCTTATTTGAATTTTTTAAATAACGATTTATATTAAAATATTTTAATTGCATATTGCATTAACATCCGCAGTCATACAAGGCACAAATTCCAGTTTAATTAAAAACCTTCCTTAGTTAATATTTAACGTTAACTTAAACATCAGTGAATACAGATGCAAACCTATTTACGTTGCCTTTTTTACCTCAATCCAACGTAAACCTAATTGCTATAGAAAAGTTTTACAGAGTTTCTGAAGGGTTTATAAAGATACTATAGAATTTCTAGATTGCATCGTACAGTCAAAGAAACTGTAATAAATAATTAGGCACATACCGAAACCTTCGTGATTGTGAAAAACTAACCCCTTCCTAGTTTTTTTTTTTTTTAATTATGAATTATAATGAATACATATTTCAACCTTGGGTAAAATTTTTGGAATTAAAATTATTTTTGACGGTATTTTTGACGGTAAAGCGTCGTAAACATTATACACGGATGCTAACAAAACATGCTCCCAAACTGAGTAATCTTTGAGAATTCTGAAGAATTTCGTTGGCAATTGTGCGTTTTTAAATGCCGTGCATTCTCATTCGATATTCTGTAGAATTAAACATAAAAAAAATCCATCGTAACATCAGGGGACTGCAGTGAAGTCCACTGTGCGGCTCTCAAGATAAAAAAATCACATGTCATCATATCGCCGGGAATCGAATACTGGCTTATAGTGCAGTGACACGACGTAATATTATTGTATATAACTCTATGCTGGAACCTTAATGGGTTAACTGCAAGGGGCACTGCAGAGAGAAACAGAAGGGCGTCATACGGAAGCCGATGCTGTGAAGAGTGATTTCTTAGACCTAAAACGCGCGATTTTTGTTGTTGGAGAAAACAACGTTATTTTAAGCCTAAGAAATCCGCTCTTCCGTTGTTTTTCCCTCCATTTTTATGTAGTGCACCTTGTAGTTATGCCCTCCAAAACCCATACTGGTGCCAATATGGCGGCAAATGTCACTGCTCTTTTGCAGTTCTCCAGATGCTACGACGGGTGTCTCTTTGTCTTTTCACTGCACTTCATTTCTCTTCTGTTGAATCACTTTGGAAAATTCTGTGGAAGTATCTTTACATGTTCTGTGCAGTATCTTTATCCATAGAACCGTCTCGGAATTTTAATTTAGTGTCTGTAGAAATTCTGTAGAATTTTGTTTATAAATTCTGTAAAAGTATCTTTGGACGTTCTGTAGTCTCTTTAAATATTCTGTAGTTTCTTTAGAAATTGCTTAGAAGCTCTGTTCTGAATCTTTAGAAATTCTGTTGTCTCTGTTCCATAGAATTATCTTTAGATGTTTTAAAGCCTCTTTAGAAATTCTGCGTAATCTCTTAAAAAATTCTACATAATTCTTTTTAGAAATTCTATAAATAACTCTTCGGAATTTCTGTATGGTCTATTTATAATCTGTATGGGCTACATGTTTGAAAGAATCGCACAGAAATCTAGAAACTCTACATAACATTTTGTTAAGAGCCGGGGCACTTCGTACAATAAAAAAAATAAATAAAAAATTGAGATTCACCAATTTAAGTACCCTTTCTTGCTATTCGACGCTGGTGTCAGCGAATTGTGTGAACTTCACTGCAGTTTATAAATCGAGTATTTTTTAGGTGTTATATTTTTACCTTTTGCATCAAACGTTTTTTCTATTTAGAGGAAACAAAAAATGACGTTTAATGAGTAAGGGCGCGTTTATGCAGCGACTCGCCTTTGCATTCTCGCAGCTAGAACTCAATCGCGATGGCAATGGTGACATTGCCATGGTAACAACGCTAAATGGATTAGCTAAATCCTCTATGGTTTGAGTAAATACTTGCAGTCTTATAATCCATGCCAATAATATAAAAAATCCTCATGACGAAACAATTTTCCCAAACGCTTCTGAACTCACGTTATTTTCCGTTTTTGTTGCGAGGCGGCAGACATAAAACCGCCGCCATGTTGGAATTTGAGGTGATTTCTAGCTTCTAGCTGCGAGAATGTAAAAGCGAGTGGTTGCATAAAAGTGCGTTTAGGCCGGGTTTACGCAACCACTCGCTTTTAAATTCTCGCAGCTAGAAGCTAGAAAACATCTCAAATTCCAACATGGAGGCGGTTTTATGTCTGCCGCCTCGCAACGAAAACAACAAATAACGTGAGTTCAGAAGCGTTTGGGAAAATTGTTTCGTCATGAGGAATTCTTTATATTATTGGCACGGGTTGTAAGACTGCAAGTATTTACTCAAACGGTGCCGGATTTAGCTAATCCATTTAGCGTTGTTACCATGGCAATGTCACCTTTGCCATCGCGATTGAGTTCTAGCTGCGAGAATGCAAAGGCGAGTCGTTGCGTAAACGCGCCCTTAGGCCGGGTTTATGCAACGACTATTTTCTCGCTTACTGGCTTTTATTGATTAATGCTAAATCTGATGGCTGCTTCTCGCCTCTATGAGACCATACGGCTTTTGAGTAGTATATACGTAGTAACCATGGCAACGACGCGACGCAGATCCTCTCCTCGGGCATTGCGGTAGAACAACATATTTAATTATTTATGACAACAAAACAACAATTTTTACTGCTGTACAAGACGGCAGACTGATTTCTGAATACCAGCATTTGATGGTTTGTTTTCGATTCGATAACCCCGAAATGGGCGCCAGGTTTGATCTTGAATTCTCTCTGCGACCAACTATTTATTCTACCGTCATCTGATCACTGTCAGAAGCTGTTCTTTGTACGAGAATAGCAAATTTTGGAAATAGCGTAAAATGACAACAAATGTTGTCACAATGTTTAAAATTACTGTTGCACTCTGTTCGTTATCCGTGCTGTTATTTATACTACATTTAATACACGGTGGTGACGTCACGCCAACACATCCCAATGCTAAAAGTGTAGCCGTTATATACGGTTAATCTGAAAACCCACACACGTGACCGTGGGTTAATTTTGATAACCCACACTTTTTCGACAACCCACCCTTTTTTTTGATAATCTAACACTTTTTCCGGGCTCTACACAACCACTGCTCTACCATGTGACATACTTTGCAAAACTACCGTACACAACACAAATTCAACCAGCACACCCCATTGCAACCAACATAAATAAGCACATTTGCAACCTGCGACATTTATCGTACTAACACGAAAAAAAAAAAAATCTCGCGTAGGCTACTACGCTAGGATCCCACCCATGGAGGAATGGCCCAATCCGCCAACCTTTCGCTCCGACAGTACTAAAACTAGGCTACCGATACTTGTAAACACACCTAAATACACCTAAAAAATACTCAAGCGAACAGCACATTTGTAACCTGCCGACATTTTCCGCACTAACACGAAAAAAAAAAAAAACCTCATGTACGATGGTAGCCCCCTCCCCACCCCCATCCATGAATGAATGGTCCAAGCCGGACCCGACAACCTTTCGTTCCGACGGTACGAAAACTAGCCTACTGACACTTTCTAAACACACCTAAAATCCTACGAGACTCAAGCGAATAGCGCATTTTATACGCTATATCTTATTTAAACTAATAAAGTAGAAAAAATACGGTTTTACCTTAAACACAAATGTCGGTGACTGGGACTGGATATAGGGACGTCCTCGCGTACGTGAGACTTTCGCAGACAGGAAGTTTAAACCGGAAGTTTGAGTTCAGGAATTTACGTCATAATTCACAAATAAAATTTTCAAATAAATTTTTCTTTAATCTCAAATAACTAGACATGTTGGCTCGACGTCACACCTTAGCAGTAAAACACATATCCGTGAATTATACCGGGTTATCCCGAAATAATTGCTCGTCTGCTCGAAACGGAACAGTCCAAAGATCTAGGGGTAGCAAAATCGAACTCGCGCTGGCGCGCTCGTGCGATTTCGCCACCCCTCAATCTTTGGACTGTTCCGTTTCTCGCAGACGATCAATTATTTCGGGATAACCCGGTCTACTTCACGGATATCTATTACTTAATTTGTTATGGATTACCACATTCATTAAGGTTTAAACTAGAAACTAATCATAAATAAATGGGCCTAACGGTCGACTAGCAAATAGCGTTCGGCGCAGTGATGGGAGTGTGTCATTTCTCCGACACATGACCTACCTAACCCACTCGAGCTCTGACCCTCGACCCACTTGACCTACCCGATAAAGAAAAAATGTGACCCACCGTCCGTGACCCATCCCATGCTATGAAAAAATAACATAGTATGCAAATGCATGCAATGTTATTTCAAACAGTCCAATTTTTTTATATGAAGCATTTCCTAAATAAACAAAACACATTCTTACAATAACCTTCTGCAAAAAAAAAAGTTGTCCAAAGGTCCTAGAAAAAGGACGTCATAAAGACAATCTGGGGGGGGGAGCTCTTGAAAGGCCTACGTTAAAAAAAAAGGTTGGTAAATAAATGTAGGTATATAAAGGGTCTCCCCCCCCCCCTCCCCAATCCCCACACTCCATATTTCAATCTTTCATTAAAGATTGTCCAATGTCCATCCTCCCGCCGGCCATTGTATGTGCAATCAGGCCTACGTTAAAAACTAAAAAAGGTTGGTGATAACTTATCAACAAGCTTTTTTGTTTACGTGGCCTTTTTTCTAGATCTTTTTCCCCCAGATTGTTTTTACGACGACCTTTTTATAGGACCTTTGGGAAACCTTATAATTAAAGCTTTTGTTTTATTAAGAGTAACATAAATGCATAAGAAGCATTTCTCCCCCCCCCCCTCCCCCAACCCCATCCCCCTCCCGTGCTTTTATGTTGGGTTTTTAGCTTCTGGAGGAAACTATTTTTGAAAGAGTAAAAAAGAAAAAAAGAGTACTAGTAAGACTACTGCTTACCGTAAGATTACCGTGGGTCGGTGGGTGAACGGTCTTGACCCATGACCCACTTGACCCACGATAAAAATGTGACCCATTTGACCCATTGACCCACGGGTCAGTTCCATCTCTGATACGGCGAGCAAGACGGTCTCGTTATGTAAACGCCCCCGAGACCCGGTCTCGTTATTTAACCGCCCCCGAGACCCAGCGTACAGTAAACTGTACACCTGCAAAACGGGGTAAAAAGTGAGACTCCAGGCGCAACGCGAGCTTTATGAGGGGTTCCCGGGGACCAGGAGTAAAGTGAGACGCAACAGCCCAGTGGTCATCATCCCCGCCTCCAAACCAACCGCATGCCGGCTCGAATCTCACGGCCGATCCAATTTAAAAAATAAAAATTCCGCGGGTCTCAGGAGGCTATTACACTTCGCTAACAGTAGCGTCTAGTGTAAGAAATGGTACTAAAGCTTGTAATGTCAAATTCTTGTAATTTCACATTCTTTCTTTTCATTGTATAAAATGTTGTAAGTAACGAATTTTAATTGTTTTTTGGCATGTAAGAGTTAAAACAGAACTGTTATTGTATAAAAAAAAATAGCCAATCACCCTATTTTCCCTTCAGCAGAGTTAAAAAAGTCAAAGCATTTAAGTCCTTTAAGCATTTTAAAGAAGCATTGTTTAACTTACCGTCATTCCATGAACGAATGGCCCTGCTGAAGCTTTTAAAGTTAGAATTTTTGTTATCTTTCCGTAAAACGACCAGTATGCTCGGCTTGCATTGAAAAACCCACGTCTTTCTACTCAGTAATTATATAAATCAAAGCTTAACTCGTTTCTGATTGGTCACCGACAATCTAAAAAACCACAGATCTATACAGTACATCTGATTTAGACGAAACGGTTTGGTCTCATTGTCGATATGCCCATATTAGGGCAATGACGTCATCTTCGGGAAACCTCGAACTTTTACGGAGACCCGAAGCTGCTTGCCGTAAGGATTCGGAGTTCTTCGTTTTAACTTCGTTTATGAGCGGTATCAAAATGAGGTTGAGGCCTACTTCATACAAAACACCAATTCTGAAGCAAACGAAATTACAGGTTGGATGGCGAAAGCTTCGCCGAATCGAGGAAAAACATCGTAAACATCGTTAACATCGTATAACTAAACACCGTAAATCGAAATTACTTTACAGATCGAAAATCGAAACCGAAACCGTAAATCGAATTTCTTCAGAGAAGAATCATTTGGCAGTAAGAAAACAAAAATTCTCATGCCGCTCGTGCTTTTACGAAATCCATACATAAGTTCTGCGTTTTAGCACTCAAATTTACGGGAAATGAAATCTGGAAAGGAGTTTCGTGCTAAAACAACACAAATTTCCAATTTCTTAGAAGCATTCTGGGTGTTATAGCGGCCAATTTGCAGTTTTGTATGAACTGTATGGGTGTTAATGCAACCGGCGCATTAGGCCTAAACTAACTATACCAAGTCCCTCATCCCCCCCCCCCCGATTTACGGTTTCGGTTTCGATTTACGGTTTCGACAAAGCTAGATATGTCGTACACCCAAGATTTCGATTTATAAATCCGTTGCAAATCTTGTGTAAATCTTGTAAATCGTGTAAATCATTCAAATCTTGTAAGTCTAGTGTAAAACTTGTAATCCAGTACAAATCACGCAAAATCTTGTAAATCACGTAAATCTGGCGTAAATCATTTCAATCTTACTTAAATCTTTTGTAAATCCTTAAATCTCAGCAAATATTCATGTAAATCTTTGAAGTCTGTAAATCGGCAAAACTTTATGTAAATCTTTAAAACTTGTGCAAGTCTGTATAAATCTTGCAAAACTTTTGTAAATCATGACATTTTATTTAATGAATCTTTCGTACACCGTTAAATCCCGGCAAATCCGTTGGAAGATTTTGAGATTTAAAAATTTCGTACATTTTTTGTCTTTGTCGAACCCCTCGCTTCCCCCCCCCCCCCACCCCCCACCGGTTGTTCATAGGTACTAAGGTTTCTGTCCGAGCGAGCGAAGCGAGGCTTAATACTCGAATGAATTTGGATTTTTTGTATCCGTTTGTCCGTGAGTGTGGTTGTCTGTTTGAAACACAATAAATTAAACAGGACGGAAAGCCAAATGGGCTCGAGAAATGTTAAATAAATACAGATGCAAACCTAGTTATTACTGAAATTCATCATTCCAGAAAGACCTGTTTCGGTGGCTACTGGGTATCAGTACTGTGGTCCTTGAACATTTATTTAAAGTTATAAACTGAAAAATACTTTAAGCACTTGTAATTATTTTGATATCTTTGTTTCTTTGTAGCACGTTTATTTTATTTTTACTGTTATTATTTTTTCCACGATGCACCTTAACTTTGCATTTATTAATAATAATGGTAATAATTACATTAGCTAATAATAGTAACTTTGCAGTCGCTATTAAAAATAGTAATACGAATAGTAATAAAAATGGTAGTAAAAATAGCGAATAAATAAAAGTAACTTTGATTTCCTAATAAAGATGGTAATAATTTTATATTACTATTATTGTTATTTTAGTTTTTTCTGCGATGCGCTCAACCTTTGCATTTGTTGCATAAGTTGACATTTGTAATTCTTGTATTTTTAAGTTAATTTTTATTATGGTAGCCAACATGCCACACGCGAGCATTAGCTCTTGTAGGGTGAGGGCACATACGGAGTTTTGTACCGTTTGCCTGGTTCAATAAACCAATATTCAGTATTTATGTTGCCTTTTGGACTTAAATGTCAGACTGCCTAACCGGGGAATCGAACCCACGACCTTTGAACCCGACTGCCGAGGTGCTACCGCTCAGCCGTACTGACACGGCCAAAAGGAAACGTCCATAGGCGGCATTTAACATGCACACACATACATACTTTTTCAATTGCTGGCTTGCGTGACACCTCCAGTGACACCGAAAAGAACACACAAAAAAGCGTGAAATTGTAGCTTAAACCTCAGCATTTGGTTTCAAAGGTTTTGGGTTCGATTCCTCGCTCAGGCAGTCTGACCTTTAAGTACAAAAGGCAACGTAAATAGGTTTGCATCCGCACTTATTGAAACACTATAACGTTCGCAGTTTCATTCTTATTCACTTGAAATTTCATGTCAAGGAAGTTTTGGTGCAGCAAATTCACAAGTACGCAGATGAAATTCCTATCCCTAAAATTTTAGATGTGGGGGGGGGGGGGGGGAGAAGAGGGCGGCGACATTCAAGGTAGAAAACTGGGCAGATATAATTATATAAGTGGAACACCAAAGCACATTCCCTAGGAGCACTGGGCAGAAAACGTACAGGTATCTACCCTGTAATTATGGAAAAGGTATTATAATTTTCTGAACTCTAGCACACTACTCCTTTCCTCCCCGTTCCGACGACTGACGGCAACGGATGGTGCAGCGCACATTTCTTCCGTCACTAACCGTTTTAGTCGGCTCCGGTGAGCTTTTAAATTTGGTCACGCCCAAATTGCCAGGGCAAATGAAGAAGAACTAGTACTGACCTTAAGTAGGTAATTGAATAGAAAGTCGTAGTAAATTAGGTATGAATTCTTTACGCTCGCGCATGATGACATTTAAGTCCAGAAGGCAACTGAAATAGACAGGAAAGCCAAAGGCTCACAAGAAATAACTAAATACAGATGCAACCCTATTTACGTTGCCTTTCGGACTTATATGTCAGACTGCCTAAGCGGGGAATCGAACCCAGGACCTTTGAAACCAAAGGCCGAGGTGCTACCGCTGAGCCATACTGACACGGCCAAAAGCAAACGTCAATAGGCAGCATGTAACATGTGCAGATATACATATAAACAAACAGTTTCCAATCGCCACTGGAGGGACACTTATTTACCGCGCCATCCTCCAAGTGAAACGAATGGAACACTTTCACGTTTAAGTGTTCCACTCGTTTCACTTGGAGGATGGCGCGGCAAATAAGCGTCCCTCCAGTGGCGATTGGAAAGTGTATGTTTATATGTATGTATACACATGTTAAATGCTGCATATGGACGTTTCCTTTGGCCGTGTCAGTCTGGCTCAGCGGTAGGACGTCGGCCTTTGGTTTCAAAAGTCCTGGGTTCGATTCCCCTCTCAGGCAGTCTGACATCTTAAGTCGAAAATCAACATAAATAGGCTTGCATCTGTAGTTGGGATGGGAAAGGCGTTGTACGCTGGCGTGTGATGGACGACGACGTCCGTCGACTGACGTCAGGTGCATACACTTCTCCGATGCGATCATTTTTTGACTGAAAGGATTCGGCCTCGACAATCCCGTCCGTCAGCCAACGGTTCGTCACGGAACGGGATGGAGCAATTTACACGGCTCCTGTAATTTACATGCTTTTAATCCAAACAGAAATTTGACGCACTGCGACGTGACGTGACGGAACGGAACGGAGTAGTGTGCTACAATGTTTATTCGTTTTTTGTCTAGCATTTTAGGATCACGTGAACCATAATTTTCAACCTATTCGTATTCGAATGTTCCGTTTGTTATGCAACTCCACCTCCACGCCTGCACCGACCCCACCTACACGCTAGCATTTGTTCTTACGGTATGTGGGCAGGCTAATTACTTTCTTTTGTTTTTTGTTGTTGGGAATAGTATCGGAAATTCAAGGTAACTCGAAAGTGGCAAAAAACAAAAAGGGTTTAAGCTTTGGTCTTTTTTTTTAAATTTTTTTCACTTCGGCTGAAATGGATGTTTTTTTTCCCTTTCTCTGGCAAACCCTGTATTGGAGGACACGGAGCATGGAGGCAGACCCCCCGAGATTTTCAAGTATTTCACTTAACGTTTGAAGTCTTAGCGGTAGCAAAAGAGATTGGCGTTTGATATCACGATTTAAACGGGCTCAAAAGCTTGGCGGGAATCCTTGACAAGTTTTGTTTTGGGTAGATATCGCATATTTTTGGTTCAAATTGACGAAATTAATTTTTGTTTTCCTTAGCAGTTACGAGCGCCAATGCCGAAAATTATGCAGAACTCATCGCCGTGGGGCAGATTACCCCGTTTGAGTTTGGGCTCCCTAAAAAAAAGGCACAAAATAAAACTTCACGCGTTATCCAGCAATGTGAAATACAACAATTATTTTTCTCTCATGCTCTTGTTTGTTGTTATGTTCGTACTCGCGTCTTGGTTTTATAGTCATTTAGGTTCCGGTAATAAACTCAAACTCAAACTCAAAAACTGTCGTCTTCGTGTTCATTGTTGTAACCAAATATGTTGTTCATTGTTCATCTCATCATCGTTGGTCAGATAAGCCAGTTTGTGTTTGTGTTTGTAATCGTTAAAACGCAGAACGAACACAGATAATCGATTGAACGTTTTTGGTGGCAGAGTGCCTTGCTGATATCCAAGATGGTTACAAAAACAGTGGCGGCCGTCGAATAAAGCCGGCTCCTCCAGGAAGATGTAGCCGCTCAAAAAATACTGCAGGACTCAAGATACTCCGCGCACACAATAATACTTTGTGTAATAGGACGCATACCTTTGAGCTGCGGCTGTAATAAACGAATTTCTGTTTGTGCTCCCTAAAAACAAAACAACAACAAAATATCAAGCTCCAGTAATTAAAACAACAACAACAACAACAACAACAACGAAACGACAGCCACCCCGTGGCGTTTTCGGGAGAGGAAGGATCCTGTGGTATTACGTGCTCATGCCGATTGTAGCATGTCAAAAATCCTGGGTTTTCCGCGTGGGTTTCGCCAGCTGAAATGTCCCTGTGGTCGTCGTTGGGCAGATAACTAAGTTTGGGTTCGTGGTCCCAAAAAGCGCAAAAACAAAACAAACAAAATGGTGTAACTCGACCTTTAAAATAGCATTGAATTTGAATGGTAATTTTACATATTTTTGAATGCCTTTATTCCTTTTTTGCAAAATTGTGTTATTCTATTAACTGTTTTCTGCAAAAGTCATGCAAGGGCCAATAGCTGGTTATTGTTAATTGGAACTCTATTAATGTTGCATAATTCTGAAAAAAAACAGTGTAAGGCACCTACAGCTTTAGCAGTACAAGGTGGACTTTGAACTTTGATGTAGTAACAATTAATTAACTGTTAAAAAAGCGTTCACGCATCGTTTTCATCACAAAGACTCACTTACAACGCGTGGGATTTTTTGAAAGGAGAAAATTTTCAGGTTGTTTTTTCTCCAAATGATGATTTCGAGGGTTACATGGTTTTTGCATAATACCGTCCATTTTGAATCTCCGCCTCCCCAAAACCCCAAATCCAAGGCTTGTCTCACGGTTACACTATAGTTATCTTCAAAATTTCAGCTTTATGCACCGCGTGGAAGAATTTATTTTCGTGAAATTCGCCGGCTAACCAACGTTATTCACACCTTTTTTTCAACAACAAAACGTTAAGCTGTGTCACTAAAACTGACTTGTCAGGGGGACCGAAATCTCCCAATCAAACGAAGTTTCAGCCTTTTCTGTCAAATCGTAATTCATTCTCAAATGCCTGAAATTAGCCAAATTGCCATAGCTTAAAAGACACAAGTATCAAGTGATCGCCATGCTCATACATACGTATTTTAGCTGGATAGTACGAACATTAACGTTGTCGTTGAATGTTGGTGGCGACACACTAGCGTGCGTCTGAATATGTTCTGTAGTTCAGTTATAGATTAGCTTCAAGCCCAAGCAGGGGCGTCGTGCCATTGGAACACTGGTAGGCACGTACCCCGCAGCCTCATCCCAATTTCCAAAAAATAAAGACCATTTTGGCTTGTGTGTGGCCGGCCGGCCGCTTGGCGCCATTATTTCAATTTTAAAAAGTGTCAATTTGGGTCTTCTAGCTGTCTCAAACTCATTAAAATTGCAGAAAATGCGTGAGCTTCCGGGGCTCCTCCCTGGATCTCGCTGAGGAAGCTCGCAGCACTTCCCCAGAGCCCCTAGCTGAAAAATAACGTTTGTCTCCCCCACCCCCGCCCCCCCCCCCCCACCTCTCCCGCCAAATTTTATGGCTGCACGACGCCCTTGAGCCAAAGTTGTTTCCCGGAAACTGATCGAAGTACAACAATGCTAAACTCCAAGTTCGGGAAAAATAGGGAATAAAGCGTATTTTTTTTTTTACCTCACTAAGTTTGGAAGGCTCCCAAAATTTACAGTTAAGACTCCCTCTGAGTCACGTTTGTCATATTTGTTCTCTGGCATCCACCAAGCATATTTTTCTGCTCTGCTACGCTTTCAAAACGTTGATGTCCTTTTTTTATGATCGTTACGTTGCTTAGCTCTGACGAAAGCATTTGACGTCATCCCTGTAAAAAGTAATCGGGAAATAAAACTTGGCAGAAATTCTTCACAAGTTTTGTTTTGGGAAGATGTCAACCACTATACAAACAGACAGTTACCAGCACTGTACGAGTAATGCCTTTGCACTCACCCACTCCTTCACAGCCCGAGTATCTAAAAAAAAAAAACAGGTTTAATATGTATTTATTGCTCAATCATTTCCACCAAAATAAAAACCAATGTTTTTAAAACTTCCATTCCAAATAAAGAGGAAAGTACGTAGCCTTTAATCTGTAAAAATGTTTTAAACGCTCTATACCAAGCGCCATGGCTGTTTGCTGTGACGTGCATACCACGTGACTGGGCTAGTCCAATCAGACGGCCAGACAGCCGTTGTTCTCGTTCGTCATTGGCTAACTCATGGTGACGTCACGGCAAACAGCCATTGCGCATGGTATAGGTGGAATAAATTTTTCCACCTTTACTACGCCCTCCAACGGGGGGGGGGGGGGGGGAAGGGGGGGAATAGTAAAAGCTTTAATTATAGAATACAATTTTTTGCTCCAGAAAAGGAAGGGGCAAGAGAGGGGCTCGAAAGACCACTTTACTACTAACAGAATAATGTTCACATATTACATACACATTTAAAAACCCTATTCAACCACAATGATGGTTAAAATCTGGTCAGTGTAAGCATTCAATCCCAATTAAAATCATTCCCCCACGCATGGGCAGAATTATGGACGAAGTAAATGTGCCTTTAAACAATATTCAGGTTTAATATGTATGTGGTTTAATATGCATTAGGTTTAATATGTATCTGTCTATCTATATATATTTCGCTTAGGAGCCGACTTAAATTGTGAGCAGACTTGATGGAGGCATTGTTAGGGAGGATTAAACAAACGAAGCTTCAACAATCAGCAAGAGGGCGAGCAGGCTTATTCTTGCCACGGTAGCAAAGAAAAAGGGCGAGCGGCCGACAATGAGAACGGATATGCGCTCTAACAATTAGAAACAAACAATATTACTTCAATAATGCTGACTAAAAAAAAAAGAACGACGCGCCAAGACAACGTTTTCACTAAGCGAATTCCAAATCGGTGCGACACGAATGGAGAAGAATACCTTCCTACAATCTAATTTAAACCCTGGGATAATCAGTTTCATTTTATGTTCCCGTGTACGTGTGTCAGTATTAAGCTCAAAGAGCAAAACGGCTAGAGATAAATTATGATGCAAATAAGAATTAAGTCTGCCTTTAACCTACGTAATTCGAGGTAGTCCAAATGTAATAGTTTCAGCCGTTGTGCGTATGATTTTCTGTGCGGTCCTGTCTCTGTGCAGTCCTGACTCGATTTGGTCAATGTCTTTCAATAAATCCAGTGACCAGCCCTAACTAGCACACTTGAGAAGCGGTCGAACACAGAATCTGTATGCCCAAATTGTGTGACTATATGTAAGGGTGCCAAGCTGACTCACTCTCGTATTTATTAAAACTCGTATTAATTAAAAATTTATTTTATATTTTGGGAATATTTTTCTTTATTTGAATCGGAATTCCTTCCTCCCACCCTTCCAAAAAATTAGATGCGTCTTATGTACACATAATTTTTAAATAAAACTCTCTGGAAAATATCTGCACTAATTCTGGTACCAAATTGACGCGGTGAACCAAACTCTCTGGAAACTCTGCACCAACTTTCAAGGACCAAATTGGCGGGAACCAAACTGAATGGAAACTGCACCAACTTTCTTGGTACAAATTGGCGAGAATAAAACTGTCCGGAAACTCTCTGCCTGCAACTACTTTCTGGAACAAACTGTCAGGAACCATATTGTCTGTAGACTATTTGTCCACACTAATTTGCTGGCACCAAATTGGGAGGAACCAACCTGTTTGGAAACAATCTCGTTGCCGTACTTTCCGGGACCAAACTGCCTGTAAACTATCTGTTTATGCTAACTTTCTGGCACCTAATTGGGAGGAACCAAACTATCTGGAAACTATACCTGTCTGCCTACTTTCTGGAACCAAACTGGGAGGAGCCAAATTTTCTGGAAACTCTTTGTCTGCACCAAGTTTCTTGTAACATATTGGCGGGAATCAAACTGCATGGAAACTACCTACTTTCTGAAACCAAATTGGTAGGAGAAAAATTGGTTGGAAACTATCTGTCAGCATCAACTTTCTGGGACAAATTAGAGGGAATCAAATTGCTCGGAAGCTATCTGTCTGCACCAACTTTCTGGGACCAAATTAGCAGGACCCAAACGTCTGGAAACTCTCTCTGCCACTACTTTCTGGAACCAAATTGGTGGAAACCAAACTAAACTGAATGGAAACTCTCTATCCGCACCAATATTCTGGGACCTAATTGGCGAAAACAAACTGTCTGGGAACTATTTGTCTGTCCTTATACTTTCTGGAACCGAATTGGTGGAAACCGGACTGTCACAAAAGTATCCGTTCGCACTAACTTTCTGGGACCAGATTGGAGGGAACCAAACTGTCTGGAAACTGTTTGTCTGCACTAACGTTCTGGGACCAAATTGGCAGGAACCAAACTCTCTGGCAACTCTCTCAGTCCCTAGTTTTTGGGACCAAATTGGTGGAACCATACTAAACTGAATGGAAACTCTCTGTCCGAACCAATCTTCTGGGATCTAATTGGCGATAACGAAACTGTCTGGGAACTAGTTGTCTGTCCCTATAATTTCTGGAACCGAATTGGCGGGAACCAAATTGTCAGAAAACTATCCGTTCGCACTCACTTTCTGGGACCAGATTGGAGGGAACCAAACTTTCTGGAAACTGTCTGTCTGAACCAACTTTCTGGGTCCAAATTGGAGGGAACCAAACTGTCAGAATAATGTCTGTCAGTTAGCATTAACTTTTTGTGACCAAATTGGCGGGAAGCAAACTTTCTGGAAACTATATTCCACTCCAACTTTTTTATGACCAAACTATTGGGAACCAAACTGTCTGGAAACTCTCAGTCCACATCAATTTTCTGAGATTAAAATTATTCTGGGAACGAAACTGTCAGGGACCAAATGAATCCTTGAAATCAGTGAAACAAGGAAAACATTATTCGGTTTTGTGCCTTACATTCGCCTGTTAAAAGCAATTATATCATTAGGTCACACTTGAGTTCATTTTCCTACTACCCGTAACCAATTCTGTTACCTGAAGTAAATGTTATTGAGAAAATTGCGTAAGACTCTTGCAATGCATGAACAATTCGTTAAAGTCCGTGACTGGTCGACAAAGAAAACAAAAGACAGTAAATCAAACTGTTTTGATTTATATGGTGGTCCAAAAAAAAATGCAACAATTTTCTATTTAATAAATCAAATCACCATAAATTGGGGTGACATCCGTTAAATGCCAAGGTCAATTTCTGCAAGACTTTCTTTGCTCAGCTCCTGTTCAGCATTTTTACGTCATCGGTGGACGGCATCTCGTATCCATTGAAATAAATAGTTTGTCTATCAAAGAGTAGTTGATTTTGTGCAACGCATCGCTGATCAGCAATTATTTAAATAGTTGTAAAAAAAAAACATTACGTTGTTTATCTATAAACAAGATAATTATAGGCCGTGCCATACGCTTCACTACGCTCCTCAACTGCACGCGATACTATATTGCGCACTCCTCACTGGCCAACAGTGCGCATTGCAGTACGTACGAGTTGCAACCGATACGCTAGTTTAGGGTGTGGTAGTTACGATTCACAAATCAAAATATCGCTAATTTACGAACAGAAAATCTTGATGCTTATGTCTCCAGCGAGCCAGTTAGAATACTTCAACTGGGATTTTGTATATCTGTTGGTCTGTTTGTATGTTTGGAACAGGATTACACTCTCAATTATACTCGGATTGGGTTGAAATTTCGATGGTGATTCCTATCTCATGTATTTTAGGAGATGTTGGGGTTTTTCGTTGGATGCTAAGCCGATTTTCAGTTGCGCTGGTAAGGGAGCCCAATCTACAGCACTAGTGGCCCCGAGCACTACATGAACAACACAAAACCATTTGCCGTAAACGTCAATAGTGAAAGTTCTTTTAGTGGCAAAAGCGTAGAAAATATTTGCAAACTAGCTTAGAGCCCGTCTAAAGACGGGTGAATTTATTTTACAACATCACTAAAATAAATGACGTTACGTTTTGTGGGTCTTGACTTACTATGCACTCCCCCCCCCCCCCGGGGCCAATTCCACATTCCGTCTGTGGAGTTTCGTTTGCATGCCAATATTCCCCCATCCCACACACTCATAACATTCTGAAATTTCTTGGCTCATTTTTTCATTTGTTCTTTACTAACTACGATAAAGACATTTCGATTTACCTACTATGACCATCCCTTCCCCCAATACCGCTCCACTTCCGATTTACTACGACGCCTCTTTGCTACGATGTACTTCCACCACAATTATTTTTCTATCTTTCCCTCCTTTCCCCAAACAAATCATACATCCCCTCACCCTGCACTTTCTCCTCCATCCAATCCTCCCCAACCCCCAACGTCATTCACTTCTCGTGTGGTATCCTGGAAGTGTTAGGGTGCCGACCAGTCGGTCCTCTGTTGTATTCTTAAGGTGAGAGTTAAAAAAAAAAACACTATTGGTGCCAACTTAACGTTTTGAACAAAGCGGTCACTCCATTTAGCAGTTCCATGCAAACAGCACACATGGTGGCAGAGCTATCCAGATGCGCTCGTAAAGACCGTCGTTGGTTACATTTGCTTGACTCGCATAGGCTGTGTTCGCTTCGGTGTTGTTTGCTTCATATTCAGGAATTGCTGTGTATGATGGATGTGAGAATATACGAATTAAGTAATGTGTTATAGCGGCTCGTTCGGTCGAGTAATTGCAATATTTAGAACTCCATTATATGCCTAGTATTATGAATTGTACTAAAACCCCATAAGGGTAAAGGACCCATCAAGTTTTCGCCGTAGAAAGTAGTGATATCAGAGCTAAAATGGCCGCCACCAAGTTTGTGTTAGGATATTTTTGGAATCTCGTCTTACGACTTCTGATTCCTGATTTAAAAATCCATGTAAAATCTTCATCTCTGGTTGTGAATTCACATGAAACCTAGAAATGTGAAAATCCTTCCAAATCAGTAATTTGGTGCAGATCATGCAACTAGTCAGTGCAAATCCATGCAAGTAAGCACAAATCTTTGCAACTCAAAGGTGGTAAACAAGATGGTAAACACAGATGGTAAACAAGCTGAGATCACCTCTGTCAAACATTTTCAACAAAGAAACAAACAAAAACTGCAGGGTGAGATCCTGTGACTGCTAACCACTCATGAGTGCTAAAGTTTCAAAGTCACAGTCAAGCAATGGGTTTTGTTAACTATGACTTTGAGAGGTTAGACCTCATGAGTGGTTAGTAGTCACGGGATCTCCGACTGCGGTTTATGTTTCTTTCTTTGTTGAAAAGGTTTGACAGAGGTGATCAGCTTTGTTTACCGTCTGAGTGACCGTCCATCAGGTCAAAATCTTTGATAGGCAAATACTGGATAATTTCGAGTCTTTCTTTCTATCTGATCTACGTCATTTGCTAAGTTTTCTTTGGCAAGCTTCGAGTTTATTGAAGCCGAATTTCCTATATTGGACCAATCAATCAATAGGATTTTTTTTAAGTCAAACAGTTATGCCACGTACAGTTCGAAATTACAAGAACGACAAAGTTCTTATGGAACACAATAAAGCTGAAGGCTTAAAAGACAGAATAGCGGTCACAAAATTCCCGGGAAGCAGGAGTGGGGGTTGGAAGGGTTATGTCCTGTTTCGCCAAAAAGAAAGTAGATTAACAGCTTTTGCCTCAGGGGCCAATTCCGTTCTCGAAATCCCGTTTCGCCAAATACCGTTCACGTAATTTTAGGCACACGAAATATTTAAACATTTAAACACGAACATTTATAACTTGATAATGGTCAAACATTTATAGACAAACACCCATTTTGCAGAATCCCGTTTTGCAGATAATTTGTTTCAAATCACGTGCCTCGCTCGCTGCGGCTAAACACATAACATCACAAACCGCAACTAATCATAAATTACTTCCAATTAGGCATGCCTCATTAACTTCTGCAATGTTAAATTATTGAAGAATATTTTGATTCTGCGAAACGGGATTCTGCAAAACGGGCTGCAAAACGGGTATTGTAGGCTATGTATAACTAACTATTCTTAAAAGAAAACCAGAGATACTATAGCTAACGCGTTAGCTATAGTATCTCTGAGAAAACCGTGGCAATGACGTAGTGACGGCCAAGCATTCTAAACAGTATTTAAAGTGCACGTTTTACTTCAGTATTGCCAGTTTTCAAAACGCTAATAAATCAATTGGTCTTATTCTGTGTCTCTGTTAAATATTTGCATTTTAAAGCCCCATTACATAGAAACAACGTATTAAATTTCGTGTACGTAAAATTTTTCAAACCAGCTGTACCCCCGGCGTACCATACGCCGGTCTAGCCAGTTCCCGCATACCTGAGCAAAATACTGAAGTGGGCAATATGGAATAAAAAGGGCGCCGACTGCCCCCTACCTCCTCCACCGGACTCCCCTGCGGCCTGCTCCCTTACATTCTGTCATTCTATGGTCCGATTTCCCCCCCCCCCCACGGTAACCCCTTTCCCGTCCCGTACCGCCTGCCCCTCCTCTCCCCCACCCCGGATTCCCCTATTGTGTGGTCTGAATATCCCCATCCCCGTTTCCCCTCCCTTTGAACCCCCCCATCCCCCCTTCCCTATTTTTCATTGTAGTGCATAATAATGATGAATTTGCTTGCCCAACCTAAGCGTATTATATACATAGATTCGTTTTAGCGAAACGGGATTTGGCGAAACGGGATTGGCTCCTGAGGGTTAAGCTGTTACTCTGTTTTTTTTTGGCAAAACGGGATTTGACGAAACGGGATGTGGCGAAACGGGAGGTGACCGCTGCGGGTGAGCGAAGCAGGACAACGTTGTCGCCAAGGTTAGACCTGCTAGTATATCCAATCGATATGCTTAATAAAATCATACGAGTTTATCGTGCGAAGTTTATCGTACGAAGATTGTTCAGAGAGACGGTAGTAAAAGGGAAGAAAAAGCAAAAACTAATTTCTCTGTAATGCGATATGGTTTTGTTTTTTAACTATAGCGACTGTGTTGAACTGAAATTTCTCCAAAATTGTTTTAAACGGCCCATACGGGCATGAGGGCTTTTAGAGGGAAGGGAGCATTCAAGTATTACGTCATCAGGAAAGGGGGGGGGGAGAGGGGTGCGCCTACTGGTCACGATTGGTAACGAGAGGGGAGGAGGGTTGAAAATGGCCCAATTTATTGATGACGTAACACTTAAACGTCCCCGAAGAGGGGGGGCGTGGATTGTGACAGATACGGGCAAGGGAACGAAGAGACGAGGGTGGCACAATTTGTGACATAATTTTCAAGGGAAGGTCGCAAAAATTGTGACACAATGTGGCAAGGGGAGGGAGTGAGGGTTTAAAGAAGTAACGTTTGTGTGACGTAATTACGGCTCCAAATTTATACGCGAAATTGGTCGCCATTGGTTGGGTGGCTGGAAGGAAGGGAGGGGGTACTCGTCAAAACGTCTCAACGCCCTCCCCCTTCCTTACCGGCCAACCCTGCCAGCCGCCTCCTACCAATCCGCCCTTGAATCTATAAAATCCTAGCTCTAAACGCAGGACCGTAGTATTACGTAAGCGAACGTATACTACGATATTAGATCGTTTGATTTTTTTTCATTTCTAGACCTAATGAGACTTGTTTGAAATTTGCCTGGAGAGAATTACTAGACGCAAAGCTAGTCCACTAACCCTACTTCAACAACCACTACATACGGCGCAGAAGCATTCCTACCTATACTTAAAACGACGGCTGCTTCTGCACCGATTATAATTATGTAATGTCTCAGACTTGTCGTCCGTCAAACGCCAGTAGTAGTTCTATAATTACCTTTTTTTTTTCATATTTGTACCTTTCTTCTTTTACCAAATTACCGATGTTCAGTTAGGCCTAACATTACTATGTCAAGGTCGTAACCAAGGATGGTAGAATGTAAAGCGTACGTAAGGCCAAACCACTTAATAGGTGGCTGTTCACAGAAGGAAAGTTTGCAGAATGTGACGCAGTAGGGAAGGAATGCACAATTACATTTCTATTACAAAAACAAACAAGCCAACAGCGCGTGCGGTGAAAATCACTAACTTATGCACGGTTGGTCGCAAAAATGAAACGACTTTGTCTTCAATGCAAATTACGTATTAGTCTCCGATGGACGGTTTTCTTTTGCTCGATGTGTTGTTCATCAACGCGACTAACTGACTTGCATTTTTGTTTCCAAGCATCGAGCACTTTACATAAAATTTCAGGGGTCACACTGTTCCGTTGATCGCCTCCAAACTTTCCAAATCCCATCCAGCGTGGAGCTTTACGTAAAAAAGAGTAGTTGTTACAGGCAGCCAAATCCTGGCCGGGCCCCCCCCCCCCCCAAAAAAAAAAAGTCCGTGGGACTTACCGTTGGATGATTGAACTAATATGTTCTCTTTGCTGATGAAATTTAGTCGGGTGTTGGTCTTTGGTTCTTGCAGAAACTGGATATCATACACGGCGCCAGAAAAACTAAAACTATTAATTTCTCCGTTTCTATTCAATATATTTCGACCAAACTTGGCCAGATAGTAACTTTTCCAAACTTTACATCAACCTTTATGCAATTCCGTGCAAGAGTAAACGTAGGAAGCCACACGTAAATTTGAAAACTGTTCACTTGTGGTTGTTGTTGTTCTGGTTCTTGTTCTTGTTCGTCTTGGCTGATACGGTTTCAGAAAAAACTACTGCACCTACCTAAAATCTGAAACATGATCTGAGTCAGAAATTTCCCTGGGCTTCAACCTTACAGAGATCACTTTTTCGATTGGTCGATCCATTCCGGAGTTACGGGACCCTAAACGATCATTTTGATTGTTTTACATTGTTTTAACCATTGTATTTAGGGAACAATGCCACTCAGCAAACTCCAGATCCATTCTTCGTGCATGCAACAATCGACTGCATGCATAAACCTTTATAGCGCGACACCATAGCCGTAAAAAAGGTACACGGATTACAAACAAAAACGTCAAGTGTGCCGTAAAAAAAAAGGGGTTATAATTATGATTGAAGTTTCATTTTACTTGTTAAAATGTACACGGATTAAAATTGGTGATTTTTAATTGAAATAATCAAATGTACAATTCAGAAAATTGCATCTGTTTAAGTGCTGTTGTGCTTTACCAATCGTATACGTTACGTAAAGCACAACAGCACTTAAAAACAGATGCAATTTTCTGAATTGCACATTTGATTACTTCAATTAAAAATCACCAATTTTTATCCGTATACATTTTCACGAGTAAAATGAAACTTCAATCATATAACCCCTTTTTTTACGGCACACTCGACGTTTTTGTGTTGTGATAGTTTCGTATGGCTGGAAGCCTTGATTGTGATGCAGGATAACTTTGAGAGCTCGACAAGATTCAATTTAGACACTTCTACCTCCAGATATTGCTTAAAGGTGCCTATTCACCTACTAACAGGCTGCAGGATCTAGCGCGGCGTCTACCATTATTTAGTTCTATCAAAGTAACGCTATGAGTATATTGGTCTATGGTTCTATGTAGACTTGAACTCAACAAGCGAAGGAATACGCAAAGAAATGTCTTTTTACGCAACAAACTAACTGCGTGCCTCCTTAATTATTGAATGTAAAGTTGGTGCGTCCACGTGCACCAGAGAACAAGCGGTCAAGGTTAACACATCACTATCACTTGACGGCGCCCATCTAGCGATTCAAAATCTGCGTTTCAAAACGGTCGATACGTAGAAAAAAAGCGCCCGTGATGTCGTTAGGCTTAACTTTACCGCTTCTCCCAAGTGCACGTGGGCGCACCAACTTTACACTCAATAATTTAATGAAGCACGTGGCTTGTTTGATGTGTAAGAGTAAATTTATTTGTGTGTTCCTTCGCCTGTTGAAAGTAAGGTCTACACAGAACTATATATCGGCAAATGGCTATAAATGCTGAAGCTTGTCATTTGGTGGCAAACCCCCCCCCCTCCTCCTTTAAGCACATTGTCAGTATAATACTCTGTATTCACCTTTGTTTTGTTAGACACCTTCAAGGAGGGCAAACGACCACGCCCTCTCAAACCCCCCACAATCATGTATTCAATCGGCCAAGTTATAATTTTACGCATTTTTAAGAACTTTAGGCTTAGCATATAAGCCTAAAATATTGTCTTTGTAGATCGCAGATGGCTGGAGTCAGCAAAGCCGCCTATAGGACAGCCAATGAATTCGAAGATTTAGCAGTTTTATTACGCTGATGGACAACATCGCCGAACTCTTTGGCGAGTTCGGGAGGATGTTCGGAAATTTTAGGGCCGACACTTTGACGGATTTTGGGCCTCGTTTCAGTGGCGATTGAACTCGAACAGGTAGGAGGGCTGGGGAAGGGATGTTTGCTCCACATCATAGTCCAGGACAAAGCACCGAAAGCCACCTAACTGGTGGAAGAGGCGAATGTAAACATCGTTGACTCCCGAGTCGGGTTACGGAAAAAAGAAAAAAAAAATAGAAACGCAATAACAAAATGAAAATTGTAAAATTGCGACCTTTAGTTTTCAGAGTGAGAGTATACATTAAGAAGACGAGCGTTCTAGGTCACAAGCAAGACTAGAATGGCCGTGGACTGACCTAGCCCTGAATCGTTTGAGTCAACTCCCCCCCCCCTCTCCAATTCTTCGGTATCTTGTTCGAAAACTGGCTATTAACTAAAACGTGCACGCAAAGTTTGACCGCTGTTCGGCGACTGTCAAGTGTCAACTCACCATCCTGTCACTGTTGCTGTCACTGCTCACAACGGATTTTTGTGAAAGATCATAAAGATGACTTTTTAGAAGTGCCTATATCTCTCATTTCAGTGGCGCACCGCGGAATTTTTCTTGCGGGGAGGGGGAAACGAAATGAACATACAGGAAATCCGGAAGGAAACACATTTTCAGTGATTTCGTAACTTTGAAACTTTTCTAGAAGCGTAAGTTTGATAAAACTTAGTAACCGCATCATATAGCTCCTTAGTTTTTTTTTTCACTTTAAACACCGCAAAACAAAACTTGTTAAGTGTTCCCAACCGCTAAGCTTTTTGGCCGGTTGAAGTCGCGATATCAAGCGCTGATTTACTGGCCCCTAGTAAATAGTCCGAAGGGTAAAAGAAACAGTCTGAAAAAAATTGCTTACAGTTTTCAGGCATTTCATTAACGTTTCAAGTCTTAGGCCTCTACATTGGTGGGGCCTATATTTCTGGATTAGACCTGCTATATTTGAGTAATTAGCGTACAAATGGCATTAGAGAATAGCTTATTTTTAGATACCTGTGAAGGTATCTCCAATTTCTCCCTAGGAGTCGATGCAACAGTGCCCAGGTACCGTTGGCTGAATTGGCAAATTTGTCCCTCACCATGGAACTATCCTAACCTTTTTTGTGTAGGCTGCTCCTTCAGTTCTTTACTCACTTTACTGTATTTTTAACCCTTGGTAATATTTAAGGTCATTTCTGGCTTTTGGAGCGTAAGAATTTTTGTTTCGTTCGGGTGAACATGTGTTTTTTTTTTTTTTTTTATTTGTTAACTGTGGTTATTAGAATCACAAATCACCTTCTTCTCACATCCACGGCAGCAAGACGTAAGGACGTTATCGCAAGAGCCGATCCAAGGGAGGGCCGAGGGGGGCTGCGGACCCCTCCAAGGCAAATATAAATTGCCAAAATTTTCGTAAAAACACAATTAAATTACGAAAATAATACACGAAAATGTAGAAAAATCATCCTGCGGCGGCTCTATATCCAAGACTTCGTTCGGGGTCCGCTTTTGCGTTAACATCTCATTTGCGGTCAATATTTTTTTTTTTTTTTACTAGAGGTAACACTCACTCCAGGTGTGAAGTTCATTCTGGTATCATGTATTTTGGGTTCGCCAAATCCCATTTCGCCCAAAAAAAAGCAGATTAACAGTTTTGCCCTCAGGGCCCAGTCCCGTTTCGCCAAATCTCGTTTCGCCAAAACGAATTTCACAAAATTTTACGTACACGAAATTTAATATCTTATTTCTATGTAATGGGGATTTAAAAGGCAAACATTTAACAGAGACAAGCAGTGGTAGAATAAGCCCAGTTTTAGCGTTTTAAAAACTGGCAATACAGACGGAAAAACGTGCGCTTTAAATATAATTGTTTAGAATGCTTGGCCGTCACTACGTCAATGCCAAGGTTCTCTTTTAAGAAATAGTTAGTTATACACATGATGGCTAACCTTTTCCAAACGGGAATTTCCGTTTTGCAGAATCCCGTTTCTCAGAATCAAAATATTCTTCAAAAATGTAACATTGCAGAAGTTAAAGAGCCTACTTGTTAGTAATTTTTGATTAGTCGTGGTTTCTGATGTTATGTGTTTAGCAGCAGCGGGCGCGGGAGCGCGAGCGAGGCACGTAATTTTAACAAATTATTTTGCAAAATGAGGTTCTGCAAAACGGGTGTTTGTCTATATATGTCTGACCATTATCATGTTATAAATGTTCGTGTTTAAATGTTTAATGTTTCGTGTGACTAAAATTTCGTGAACGATATTTGGCGAAACGGGATTTGGCGAAACGGGACGTAAGCATGTATGTACGTATGGAAAGGGTTTTTTTTTCACATGGTTTGCTCAAGCCAAAGCGATAGACTGGGGCGGGCCGTGGACGGAAAATGTTCGTGTGTTGGGCTGTGCATCTTTTAGTCTTGCTCTTGGCATTCTAATGCTGTAATAACTAAAGAGTTCAGGAGGGGGGGGGAGGGAAGGAAATGGGGAGGGGCAGTATTTATGTCGACTATCCATCCAAATTCAACTACGTGTAGCAAAGGGGGAAGGGAAGTAGGGGGACGGTGAGAGGAAGGGGAGAGAGAAAAGGGGAGGGAAGGAAGGAGGCGTACGGTAGGGTGTTGGTAGGGGGAGAGGTGGGAAGGGGAAAGGTGACAGGAAAATAGGGACGGGGAGGGAGAGGATGGGAGGAAAGGAGGAGGGGAGGGAGAAGATGGGAGAAAAATACGAGTATTACAGGAAGAGAAAATACCCGTCGCATTGAACATTCAGGCAACACTCAGCTAAAACTAGGAAACAGCCATGGGTGAAACAAAAACCCGGGCGAAGCTGGGTGTGACTGCTTGTATAAATATCAAAAATCAATAATAGGTCAGTTTATTACTTAGGTGTCACCAGCGTTGCATTAAATACGAAACGTGAGCTGGAACATTTACCTTGTTGAATTCCAGCTTCACGTGATAGAGGATCGATCGCGCGTGGACTACCCTGGTTTTTGTGAACCTGTGTTTAGACACGGTAATTCCCTCAACTCAAGTATCTTCTATGTATCTTTCCCCAAAAGGTTAAACCCGGTTCTTCGTATTAAGAGTCGATTACTGTAACCGCTAAGCTACCAGGTCACTATCCAGATCGCCACAAACTTGTTTTTTTTTTTAAATCTAACTCTCAGAAACTCTGCTTCACCAAGGAGAGATGTTGTTACCACCAACCTCCTTCTTGGTGTTACCTCTTGGAAGAAAAGTCCTGGTGGTGGAATCCCCACTGATGTAATTTACACAGATTTTCGTGAAGCCTTTGACTCCATTCCTCTCAATTTACTCCTTCACAAATAATAATTAAAAAAAATACATCCATCCAACACTTTTTAACTGAATTTGCAACTATTACAAACGTCTACAGCCAAAAGTTCTTTACAAAGGTAACTCTTCTTCTTGGAGCGCTTCTTCGAAAGTTTCTCCTAATCTCCACCGATGCCCTCAAAATATATTTTCGATGTGACACCATAGAAGGGTATAACAGGCTTCAGAACGACATCAACTGTCTCTGTCAATGGGCCATTATTAAAATGACCTTTCAGCCTTACCTATGTTTCGTTCTTCGCATTAGCAAAAAACGTGCGTTTAACTACAACTGCAAAATTGGCAACCACGATGTTGAACAAGTTACGTCACTAAACATCCCGGCGTCCTTGTTGACGAAAAACTCAACATTCCATCAACATGTCAATATCGTCACCAGAGATAAGAAGCCAGAAGGTCATTCTTCATGTTAAAGAAAGTTTTTACCAACTGGGACCTCGAAACTACCAAAAACTGTAACTTGTTTTTAATAGGCCTAAACTTAAGCAGCGTGTCCAAGTATATGTTTGGAGTCCCACTGTCGAGAAAACGAAGCGAAGCGATTGCAAACAACCCGCGTTGCATTGGAGACAGCGTTGTGGCTCATCTTTTCAGTGCATCATCACATCTAGCTTCTTTGTCCATTTGTTTTCGTAGCGTGTCAAAAAAGAACGATAATTGGCAGTTACAGCCGTTTTTCTCAATTTGGAGTCCAGTTGAAAATTAATGCTGGCAGATTTTTGAGTGCACCTTACTTCCATCTTAATACTCGCTAACGATGCGGAAGATGGGGAGGGGCTTCTTTATTGGTGAATTGTTTCACGGTCGAAGTCAATGTTTGTACCACTACGTTGTCCAATGCGATCTGAGATGTTTTTAGCCTTTGCTATCCCACTCAAACTTCCGGTAATGGCGGGGGCTTTTCGTTCGAGCTCTGAAACGAGGCTAAAACGCTTCTCATATCGCTCTGGACAACGTAGTGGTACAAATAATGACTTGGAACGTGAGATAACTTGTCAATAAAGACGGTCAGCGCGAGTTCCAGTGATTGTCATAGCTCTTCAGCGTAAAATGTAATAATAACGCAATAACAGGTACGGATTGTTTTACGAAATGGATTCTGAAGCGGGTTTGGTTTCGCCCCTTTCATCTTCTTCTTCTTATTAATTGGGCAAAAAACGGCTCCGCCGTTTAGAAAAAAAAAACATTAGAGCTCGTATCCCCATATTCACAGTCCTGAAGGTACACGAATAAAAACGGATTAGAGTTCACTCGAACGCAGCGAACTATAATTTGTGTTCATTTTGTGTATGCATTTTTATCTTTCAATTTTGTAGCGCTTTGCTGTTTATGGCGTCTATTTTGTGTGTGTTTGTAGGTTTACGTTTTGCGAATTGGAGTTCAAATTATAGTTAAATGCGTTCGACATTTTTTCATCTAGATGGTCCGACCCATACTGGATTTCACTGCAGCCCTCGTATGTTATGAAGGGTGTTTGTTTATATTTTTTCGCTGTAATTTCATTTCTCTTCAGACGTTTTCAGCCTTCAGGCATGGCTGATTTCTTGAATTTACGTTTAATTGACTTTAAAATGTCTTTTCTTGCTTGCGAGATGAGCCCTATTTACTTACGCTGTTGGATAGTATAATGACGATGACCGTGAACTCAGCAGTAACATTTTTATAGAAATTTTACCTTCAAAACAAGTTTTATGTCAACAATCAAGTTCCTTCAGCAAAAACAGTTCGTCTGCGCGGAGGATAAACAAGAAATTTGCCGTCTCTACCCGAAGTTCAGTTCCATTTGCGTCCAGATTCTCGTCTTGAAACGTCCCGTAAGCTTTTTAACGACCGTTCAGCATGACTAATGGAAGCAGATTAAGGCGACCTTCAGTCTGGAAGTAGTCTACCTTATTACCTCCTTCAGAAAGCGTTCATTTAATGTTTTGTCGTTTCCAAATTGTTATAGGAATCGTATAAGTTCCTTTTTAGTCTTCTGTGCAGCCGTACCGGCTGAGACTATTGCAACGACTTTGTCCGTCCGTCCGTCGCTTTTTTCAACTTCGCAACGGTACCAGAAATTGACGACCACTGTTTACAACGTTCCATTCAGTGTCAAAAGTTAGTTAAATAACATGGCAAATTAAAACATCGTTGCCTCCTTATAGCTAATAGACTTCTTCGACGTAACTAAATTAAATAATAACATTTCATCGTCGAATTGAAATGCTAAAGATTTGTGTTAACGCAGCCGTAAAAACAAAAACATTTTAGCTTCGTTTAAAAGAGTCTTGTCGCATTGTTGCATGAATGAATAGGCTTACGATCGAACCAAATTCTCCATTAGGCCTATCTGCTACTTACGAAACCAAAACTGCCGTTAAAAAATTAGGCCTAAAAAATGAAAATTAGATCTAAAATCACATTACCATGGCAACGTCAATAGTTGCTACGAGTCGCTGCTGCATTTTCTGCTGTCCCTTCCTTACTACCACTGACCTATATTAGGCTACGTTGCGCATTACGTTGTAACACTGTAACTGTGTGCGGGGAGACATACCGTGTTGCAAAAATGAATAGGCTTACTGTATACAATCCAAATCTCCGATAGTTGCTACTTACGAAATTAAAGTTGTAAATTAGGCCTAAACGCTGACAATTATGCCTAAAACGTAAAATAAGCTTAAAAGCTAACACATTTGTATCGGGCAATTCTGATGGTTACTGTTTTTAGATTATATAATAGAGATAGCTGTTGTAGTGCATGATAGAGGTGTGCGCCTCAACATTGGAAGTGGACGAACTGTACAGAAGACCAATGCGACTAGATAGTCGCTGTAGCCCCTTGTTTTAAATTGTTGACAAACTTTTCTAAGGCACAGTCTTGTTTCTTCAAACTAAAGGTACTATTTATATTTCATCCCGCACGATTACGTCTGGGTTGTAAATATATATGTTCTA